>JAWWEN010052857.1:0-42466 GCA_035582955.1 Sycophila texana | reverse complement strand
ATGTGACGAAAATTTTGATTTTTAGCCTACTTTGCATTGATCTTTATCAAAAGTAAATGTTAATGCTCAAAGCTAACGCTCCACAAAAATTCATGGAAGCAGCTTATAAGTCTAACAATGTTTCCTGAAAATTTCAGACTGGCCGAAGATTTCGTTTTCTCAGAAAAATACTCCTCCAATATACCTTCCCTATGAAAGGCAGTCTGTAAAAAATTGTTCCACTTTTTCTGTCACTAGCTCCCTATAGGGCAGTTAGATTTAGTCGTATTCCAGGGACGTAATTTACAAAAGTAGAAATAATTTGTAATTTCTCGTTAGTTTAATTTTGGCGTCAAAGTAACAAATAGATAATTCGTTAAAGTGAAAGAAAGTGTTGCTGTAAGGTGTATAGAATGTTAATGATTTGAATACTATTTCGTATCATCATTTTATATACAGTAGGTATAAGTTATTTTATAGTATATATTTCAATGATTTATATCCATCATTGCAGACCAATTCAATTAACTCATAATTTAGGAAGGAGTTTTTCAAAAGTGAAAATACTTTACAATTTTTCACATCATTTTAAATTTTGATGTGAAAGTAATTTATGATGGAAAAGTCGTTAGAGTTTGGGATGAAGAGAAGAGAAAAATAAAAGATAAGAGTTCACCAGTATTACGCCTGGAATCTGTTCAAATGTGGGAGGAATGTTATTTCAATAAATGGTGGAATTTTTGTTATTTTAAAAATACGTAACGTTCGTGCGAATAGTTTGAATGTTGCAAAGGCTATTTTCTACATTTAGTTGAAATGCTGTTGACCCTTAAAGTTTGCGTTTGCGTCAATCTATAGGAAATGTCAATTGCCGGTCAATAAGGCAAGTCTTGAGGAAATCCCTTTTTATCGCGAACATTATTGGCATGTCAGATACTGAACTTCTTCCATGCGAAAAGCAACGAAAGAAAGGTTTCTTATATAACGTACTATTCTTATTGCATCAATAAAAAAAGTATAATAAAAATACAGAATAAAGTACTCTTAATTTAGATCGTGAAATATTTATTTTAAGATAACAATATTTTAAAATTAAAAATCTGTTAAAATTACTTTTAGAAAAATGGCAGCTGGGTTAAAGTGAATAGTAAATACATCATAAAATCAAATCAAAACGCATTCAAATGTAATAAGAAAATAATTTACATATAAATTTTTTCTGTCGATCGGGGGTGCAAAGTAATTGGCATCTCAAAAAACGTTGAAATAGACAGCATCTCAGCGAAGCAGGGAAGAAATGCCGCCTCGCTAATATTTTATACAACGATAGGGCATTTCTTCCTGCTTCGCTAAGGTGCCATCTTTGACGAATACTTTTCTGGAACGGCATATTTTCCAGATGTTTTCCGAGATTGCATCTTTCTACACCTAAGCGATCGACGAATACAGTTGCAACCAAAAGGTTATTGTTTTATTCATGAAATGATTTTATTTTTTAACATTATTTTAAGCTATTAGAAAATCGTTAAAAATAAATTATGACCAATCTTCTGTTTCTGTAAACTATTAGTAATTTACTCCCAACTTTATAAGTACGTTATTTCCTTTTTTGCAACTATACTAAACTAAACTAATAGGTCTGTCCTTGTACTAATTAAACGAGTAACTTTATTGGTACAATATCTTTGCAGTATAATCTACTTAATTAAAACAAGTGTTTATAAACTTCAAGTACTCGAAGTAGAAATTATCTGGTAATTAATCTCGAACTTTAAGTTATGCTAATTTGTTAAATAAAAACAGATGAATACTGTGATATGAGACACTAAAAAACAAAATAATTTACGTTAAATATTAATTATGGTTATATTCAGTGAATAAAACAGTTTTGTACTTCAAAGTTTTATAAAATATTGAGGGATGATGCTTCTTCCCATAGAGATTAGTTATTCCACGTTTTTTACCTTAATTGTCTCAAAAAGTCAGATTTTTCAAGACAGCACACATTAAAATATTTCCTAAAGTGGAAGCATCACACATTTTTTCTGAAATCTTTTTACTTTAAATCATATGATAGAGATTGCGATCAGCAGGCAACATAAATCTCTTCATTGCTATGCTGAGTGCACTAGTCGCGACACCATCGATTGATCTAGTTGGTCGTAAACGGATGATGTACTCTGCTGGTGGACTGAACTCCTAAAAGTACTTTTCTTCGCGGATAGATTTCTAAAGTGATTTTTACACGAAATGAGCTTTATTTCTTTCATAAAAGCCATGAAATAAAATTACTACAAGACGCTCCGACGGGACTGACGGTACCAGTCCATTGTTGACTTACTCGGTATTGTAGTGTTCGAAAAACTCGGATCATCAATCAACGACTAAGATGCTACGATTATCACTGGTGCTTTTCAGATGCTAGATTCTGATTTAATCGATTAGACGAACTGAAAAAAGATTATCCACGCTTGGCTCAATTCTTGCGTCTAGCAGATTAATTTGATACTTCCGTTGACGTTTATCAGAGTTTAATTTTATATTACAGCAGATTCGTAATTTGTTCGAAGGAAAATTTGATTGATGATTCTTTGAAACAATCATCATCAGAGGAAAGTATATAATTCCGCATTAGACAATTAATTATCTCCATGAAATTAATTATTTATATTAAAAAATATAAATGCTTACGGAGAAATGTGAGGAACACATTTGTTTTTTTGAATTCCATAACATATTTTACACTATTTTAATTAATAATCTATTTCTTTTATAAAGACGCCTTTCTAAGAAAAATCTTTAAGCAGTAAATAGCGATTACTGTTCTCTATCGAGAAAATAAAACAATGACACTGCATATTTGTAATATGTAGGATAGCGCGGTCACTCATGAAAATCAATGACTCAAGTGTTGCAGGCTATATACTTTCCTCTTCCGCAGGAATCCGCTGCTCGACGTGGATCATCGCCAGCGAGCTATTTCCCGTGGAGATAAAGTCTGCACGAGCTTCCCGGGCTCCATCTCCTGCATATACAGGCGCTATCTGGCATATATATGCAACAAAAGCTTCCTGTATATGTTGGATGAACTGACGCTGTCTGAAGCCATTCCCTTTCTACGCAGCTATGAATCTTTAGTATCATCGTACTCTACTATAGGTGACATTGAAGACACTGAACCAATTTATCGAAACAAGAACAGAATGAACGACTTATTTATAAGAATTAGGCTCGTTATCGCGAAATAGTATATCTTTCGATGGCAATCGCAAGAGAGTATATTACATATCTAGGCCCGTAAAATAAGAAACTGCATATAACTGTTCCAATGGTATCCAATCCAATTTAATAGTATTACCAACAATTTTTTTATACTACTACTAGCATACCTAATTAACACAAAAATATGTTTCCAATAATGTCCAAATAGCTTCCGTCAAACCATTGTAGCACTGACTTGTTTATTTTCATAATAGATACTTTGGGAACGGTATACCGGAAAAAAAGCTTTACAATCCTCATTCAGCCGGCTGTATCCAAGATCCCACGACTTTCAGCAGGACCACTATAAAACGGCAAAGGACGAGGATGCAAATGTAACCCTCGAAAGAAAATTCATCGGCGCGTCAGTGCAATTGATCGTCCAGCCAATTTCCGGCGCTGTCGGGCCTCGCTGCGTCGGCTCGTCTAATTTCCTTCCCGTCGCGACTCGGGCGCTCGCAGCCCCCTGCTTATCCGCGCGGAGCCGATTGTCATTCAAACGGCGCCTAATGCGCGCGCCTCCCGATTTGAAAAACGAGCCGCCGCGGCCTTTGTCGCGCGGATGCATTATTCATCGCGCGAGCACAATGAAAAAGTCCATTTCGCGCTCTCTCGCGAGGCCGGAGGGGGTCGACAGGGGGGAGGGGCGCAGAACAATCGCAGAGAAGGTGTTGCGCGCCCGGCGACGAGGATGTCGCGCGAACGACTGCTCCATCGATTCGGGGGGGGGGGGGGGGCAGCCCTACAGTGGCGTTTACGCGGCGAGGGCGTTGTTTTGATAATATAAGTCGCGAGGGTGGCGCAGGGCGAGGCGGCAGAGTCGTTTTCGACGGCTCAGTGACGACTATTCCCGGAGGATTACGCTTTCCTTTAATTTTTTATGAAATCCCTTCGCTGAGATTTTAAAGGCTCCTTTTACGGCCAGTATCACGCTTTTCGGTAAATTTACTTTTTCTCATTCAATCGGAATAGATTCAGTGTTTGAAGCCCTTAAGTCTATATTTATAATGTAAAAGGGGATTAAAACACTTTGTTAAATTATTAGCCTTCAAGTGGGTTTTTATACTTTATTTGTGCCCACATTACGTGTCATACTTGTATATTACGTGCGAGTAATGGGTTAATAAAGAAATAATTTTACATTTACACTACTTTTCCACATGTAACGAAAAATAAAAAGTATACATAATAAAATTATTTTCTGAATCGTTTAATTTATATATAATAGAAATTTGCGGAAAATTGTTAACAATTCCACGAAAAAGAGCTTGCTGTAGTTTATAACTTAGCCATATATTTTAACGTGGTATCGTTTTGCTATCTATTGCTAATGCAACTGATAAAGTCAAACTACGTAAAATATAGAAACTGATGTCGCAGAAATATTCATGTACACATGCAGTTCAAGTTATCGCGCGTTTCAAACGAGTTGTTAAAGTTGTGCTTAATAGAAAAAAAAATACATTGTGCTTGGACATACAAAAACTGTTTTTAAAAAGTGAAAATCAATTATGAAAAACATTATTTTTCCTCTAAATAGATGTTTTTCAGTAGTTAAATTAATCGTTCTTTCCAATGTGATCAACTGCGTTGTTTATTCATTTAACCACTTGCCAATTATGAAAATCCATTATAACACTAATTTTAATTTTATTATAAAATTTTTAGCTAAGAAACTTTTAAACTTATGTTACAGATTACGCACTGATATCATAAATTGCTGATTATTTTTAATTGACAGGATTAACACTAATGTCTTTATTGCATATGCTTATCTATAGCAAGTTAATGAAATTGATAAAAGAAAAGATTCTGCACAGTATGAATTTCCGAGCTATTAAATGCGTTCATTAAGTTGTGCTTGAGTACCGATAAACAGAAAATATCTATAATGTCAAAATGAATTTTTATTTCGAAAGATTTGGACTAAAAATAACTGTAGTAAAAGTTGTAATTTAATTTCTAACGTCGAATAGTTCTACATGTTCCGCCATAGATATAACGTCGTAATTACATAGCGTTCTATATTTTGTAAATAGACTTAGTACGCTGACACTGAATTTTTCATGGAAATTTGGTTAAGTAATAGTTTCATGTACAGAACAATCTGATTGAATGTGTATTTTTGACTATATTCGATATAACTAACAAATTTCCGGGCGCGATAACAAATATATTTAAATCACATTTTAAATAATTCAAGTAAAATGTATATTTAATGCATATTTAATTTAGGTAAAAATACTTTTTTTATTTTTATGCTTAAGAAAGCTATGTACATGTTTTCCCGTTTTGTGAACATTTTCTTCTGTAGAGCTGTTATTTCTTATGTGTAGCTAAAATATATAGCTCTTATTCATGTTTTTATTTATTAGCAATATTATACATTAAAAAACAAAAGAACTCTTACATGAAATTTAACACTAGTACCAAATTCGCATAGATGATTTCATTGTCAAATTCGAAATTCAAAAAGAAACAAAATTCAATATGAATTCCGAAAGGTAACACATATGACATCTTCCTTAATCATACATTAATTATAAAAATCTTGATCGATACTAATTATTTTTTAATTGATATTAAAAAAGTCTCGATGTAGAAAGACCTACATGGGTTGAATCAAAGTTAAAGAAAATATTAGCTCAATGTTGGGCCGTAAGCGGTCCTGATTTACTGATGCTATCATATGGTATGAACATGGGATTCACAACAATATTGATACCAGTATTGTATGGAGAAAACCCTGAAATAGTCGTAACTCAAGACGAACTGTCGTGGATCAGTGAGTATCTAAAAATTAATTGCAGGATTACTATTTAACGTCGATAGGTGTCTAAGTGATATAATCTATTATTGTCTGTCATAAAATTCAATTAACTCTACTTTACAATTAACTGAACACAGATATAATCTTATCGGCACTAAAATAGTCTTTCCATCGTTTAAAAATTGAAACTAACTTTAATTTTTGAAATAAAACATTGAGTTTTTTGCAATTTTAAGCCTGTATTTCGAAGTTGTTTATATACAGATTATATTATAAATGTGTTATCACAAAAATTGTTCGAAAAGAAAAAGCACAATTTTTTTTAAGTGTCCATACTTCAAATGATATAAAAAAAAGTTTTCTACCTATCTAATTACAACTATGAAACGAACTTTCGAGTCTTCTACATCAATTATTGAATTTTTCACCATAGGCAGCATAAATTACTTCGTCGCCCCGGTGGGTGCACTGGTCGCGGGTCCTCTGACCGACCGAGTAGGCCGTAAACCGATAATGTATTTGGCGACGGTGTCCTTCCTCCTGGGCTGGCTCCAGCTTCACTGGTGGGCAACGAGTGCATGGACATTGATGCTGGCTTTCACGTTACTGGGTTTCGCCAGTGGCATCAGCGATTCATCCGGTTACATCTACACCTCGGAAATCAGCGACATCCGATATCGCGGTACTGTACTCACATCGCTCTGTCTGGCCCTCACCTTGGGGTTCTTCCTACAGGTGCTCGTTGGCAATTATCTTCATTGGAGGACTTGCGCTCTCGTCGATGCGACTTTCTCCCTGATAACTCTAGCAGCGATTTTCTTCGTACCGGAAAGTCCACAATGGCTTGTCAGTAAGTAAAAAGTAGCGCTTATAACGGTTGTAATTCAAATTTGCTTGTTTAATGAAATATATAACATTTTGTATAAAATTTAAATATGCCTTGATTCTAATAATTGTCGTAAACGCAGTGTTCATCATTTTCTTTTTGTTCATCGTCGATTTACTTGCAAGAAGATGATCAGGGTTGTGGGTCCTGAATTTCGCCCAAACTTTGTAGAATGATTCTCTGGGCCAAAATAATGAATACGTGTCTTGGGGTTTTATTGAGTGGAACAAAATTAGGAGACTTTTTTTAAAATATAGGGGAAATGTGCATTTACGGTAAGATTAAATACACAAAATTCAAAATAAAGTACAGTGCAAAAGCTAAAATTTGAGAGTTATTAGATTAAAATATCTTTATTGGTTCAAAAGGTATGGATAATTGAAATTCATTAAAAAATCACTTATTTTAACCAATCGTAGATTTTGAACTAATGAAGATATTTTAATCTAATAAGTCTCAAATTGTAGTCTTTGATTTTACTTTATTTTAAATGTTTACACGTGTTTATACGACATTCAGATTCCCAGTGTTTAACAATTATCGTAAACGTATGCATTTCCCCTATATTTTTTCAAAAATGTCCTCTAATTTTGTTACTATGCTCCATTCAACAAAATCCCGAGACACGTATTTATTATTTTGGACCAAAGAATCAATCTACAAAGTTTGATCAAAATCCAGGACCCGCAACTCTGGTCATCTCCTTGTTAGTATTAGAACGAGAAGCAATACTCATTTTATTGCGTTTTTTTTTTAAAGTACCTTCAAATATCATGAAAATGATTTCTTACATTACAATAAAAATGTAAGTGAATCAATATTATATTTATAAAATTCATTGTTTAAGACAAAGGACGCCTGCCAGAGGCGGAGCGATCACTGCGTTGGCTGCGCGGTTGGACAGATTCGAGCAGCGTGAAACTCGAGTTTAACTCCCTGGTCCAGTCATCGATCAGTGGGTCTTCTAAGGATTCCCCGTCATACTGGAGCATCTTACAAAGGCTCTTTCAAAGAGATGTGCTGCTGCCCTTCTCCATGGTGGCGTTCACCTTCTTCCTAAGCTGCTTCAACGGCTCGAATACATTGCTGACTTACTCGGTGCCTGTGTTCCAAAAGATCGAATCACCGGTCGACGAATACAAAGCGACGATTATCCTCAGTGCTCTTCAAGTCCTGGCCCCGGCGATTTTGATTTTGACGATCAAGCGAACGGGAAAGAGATTGCCTGCTCTTGGTTCCCTTTTTTTAACTGGCCTTGCATTTCTCGGTGTCGCTGTTTGTACTTGCCTCAGAGAAAAGAATGTCATTCAGCAGGTTTGTAGTATTTATTTAGGAGTTTTTTGTCATTTTTTAAGATATTTCTATAAACTATCTAATTCTGCAGATATTGTATTATAATACAATAAATAATTTATTAGAATGAAAGACTTAAGCTCCTTAAGCAAATCTGCCAAACAGTACAATTTTTATTGAAATCTCCATGAAAGAAGCTTTTTCTATAAGGCAAATTAAATCTCACTCTTTTTATCAGATTAATTAGTTTTTTGAACTCATAGTGAGATCTTTATTGAAAATATGAAGAAATTAATTGTCAAGAAACTTTATATAACAAATTTTAAACATCCCTTAGAATGTGAGAAAAGAAAGCAATGACGTGTTTTTATCACAGAATAGCGACCTTGTGTGGATACCGATGCTTCTGGTACTGTTGGCTATATTTGTCTCTTGCGGAGGAATACTTTGCACGCCGTGGCTGTTGGTTACCGAAGTGTTTCCCGTGGAGATGAGGGGCCTCACAATCGGGATTCTTGGCTCCAGCAATAGTATATTCACCGCCATGGCGAACAAAAGCTTGCTGTACATGTTAGATGGAATGACGCTACCGGGAACGTTCATCTTCTACGCAGTCATAAATTTGTTGGGCCTTGTCGTCCTGTATTGGATGATGCCCGAAACCGAGGGCAAGACTTTGACTGAGATTGACGAATTTTTTCAAAAAAAGAAGGCAGCGCAACGAACATGACGAGCGAGAGGAAGAGAGAGAGAGAGAGAGAGAGAGAGAGACGTTGTATTTAATTATTACATTCTTTATATGTATAATTTGAAAAAAAGTGCTGCAACTTGTCTTATGGTGTACCTCATTAAAAGGGTCAACAATAAGTTAAATTTGAATTCTTAATGAAATAGATAGCCAATGGTAACCAATGGTTACCTATTTCAGTTATCTATTTCATTTATTAACTATCCCTCGAAAATTAAGTTTAAATTAAGAAGAAGAAATTTCTTTTTTTAGTAATAGTTTATTCTGTTAGTAATAAAATATACTAAAAATAATTGATTAAATGGTGTAAAAAATTAAGCACCTGTCTACAAAAAGTGCTATTGTATTTGTATTGTAATTATATTTAATGAGCAGTGTAGTATAACGTTATATTTATTTAAGACAAATGTTACGTAACAATAGATAATTATATGAAAAATTCTCATTAAAAAAAAAGTATTAAGGAAATGTAAAACCGCTTCTTATTATACATCGATTTTTCCTGTAAACTGCAGCTTTTTATACGAAAAGAAATAGTTATTTATGCACTAAGGGAGTCAAAGTAAAGAATGTCCCAGATCGCATGTAATTGACCGCCCGTGCCGAAGGCGAGGGCGTCAAACATGCGATCTGAGGCATTCTTTACTTACTCCCGTGGTCCATACGTAATTTTTTTGTCTAGCGAGGGCGAAAATGCGACTTTTTCGAAGGAGCGGCGGTAGTAAAAGTGGCATTTTAGCCCCGCTGGGCAAAAAAAAATAATTTAAAAATGTTAATTGTTCATAGTACAATATATATACTATATTTAATTAGATAAATACCAGATTAAAATGTTAAGCGTAACTTTTTAATAAAATAATAATTTATTAATTATAATATTGTTAGTTTATGAGAATGGACGAAAATATATAAATATATGCACACATATCGTTATAAGAGATTTTTTCAGTGCCTGCATTTTTTACATCTATCCTGCATACTTTCTTTTAGTCATGAAATTATTTAGAAATATCTTGGTATTTGTCTAGCACATACTCGCAAAAATCAAATATAACAATTTAGAGTTTTTTTAGTAGTGCAGTATATATACAAATAAAACGAATGATTCAAGAGAAAATCATCATTTATTAGACAGTCAATTTCCTCATATCGTTCGTCACAAGTAAATATTTATTAACAGTAAAGAATAGTACATTTCGATACATGTGCATGAAGAAATTTCATCTCGTACGATATTTTATAGTACGCCGTGCTATAAAATATCGTACGATAAAAGTGCGATAAGTGATTTTCGGAATCGTGTGATTATCACCCTCGCTTCGCTCGCGTACTAACCTCACACGAGTCCAAAAATCATTTTATCGCACTTGTATCATAATATACTATTGCGCACAAGAATCGAACAATATATTTTTTGACACGACGTGTGAGAAGACGAGTTTCCGAGAACGTTTTTTCTTCTCGCACGAGTCTTCTCACACAAGTGTCGAGAATATTTATTAACCGGCAGTTACACGATTTCTTTTTATGGCACGCTTTGCAGCAAATAATCATTTCTTAACTCATGCATGTTAATTTTTAATCACTTGGTGGGATTTTGTTCAGAAGGATTCTTTTTATCTGTGCAGTACTCGTCTAATACATTGGGATAAAATCCTTCACGTAAAATTAAGATAAGAATTAATGCATTTCATTTTCAACGTCTGGTTACGTATCGCGTTTCGCGACTGCATTCTCATAATAACGTGCTAGTCTCGTCGATCCGTCAATCGGATGCTACCCGGGACGGATTTGTCGCGGGTGCACTTTTTTGCGGGGTGCATACAAATATTTTGACGCTCGAAGCGAATCCACCAAGTTGAATCTGATAGATCCGCACTGGAATATATATTTTGAACTACGCGCGCAAATAAAAACAGCGGTGCGACTGTATATCTATATATATGGGAAGAGTCTCATGCGACGGGGGAGCGGGGGAAAGCTTTCATCGACGGTTTCCATCGGAAGAGTGCCTGCTATTTTTTTTTCAACAGACGTGCGAATTTGTTTTCGGTTGGGCGATAAGAGAATTCAGGATTGGTGTAACTTCCATCCAGAGTTTTTAAATACTTCCAGGAACTTTTAACTACTGCAATTACTTTTATAGTAATAAATAGTAGATAGCTTTGCATTGCGATATATAAATAAAAAGTGAAAATTCTTATAAGATTGTAGCTACGAAAAAAAAGTTTCTGATCTAAAAGATATTTGCAGAAATTTTTTGATCTAAAAGATATTTGCAAAAAAATCACTTCCATAATTTATGCCTGAATTGAATACTTATTTTACAGCCAGCAATTTATTAATGTAGGAATTCTTATTTGTATTAGTATATGTATGCGTGTTTTGTATCACTTCCAATAACCGGCTTTGTATATTATATATGGTATATTCCAGAGACAAATAGAAAATAATATATATACACATAGCTGCGTACAGTAAATGAATTTAAGTAAAAATAATCACCTGGCTTGGGTGACATTAATTGATTCTTCGGCAAATTAGGTATTTTGAAACATCAACAAAACAACGGCCGAGACGAGAGCTAATCATTTTCGACGTGGCATTCTATACACGTAAAGTATATATATATATATAGTATAAAGTGTATTTACGTAGTTCGCACTCGGGCCACTCGAGCTGGCTCATGAGTTTGTTATGGCTGCTCGAACAAAAGGAGATGTGACGAGTATTTCCAGGCGGCGTTCGAGTGTCGTGCTTATACATATCCTCATTCTCTCTTGTGATGTTTGGTAGTCAATTTTGTTGTGGAGCAGTGGAAAAATACGTGAAAAAGTTAAATTTGTGAATTAAGTACCTAAGTATAGGTTTTTTGTTTAAAGCAGTGTTCGCAGAGAAACATGGGAATTCCGACTTGCACGTGTAAGTGTTGAATGGCTGTTCGCCGAGGAATCAACGAGAGGAATATTTTTGAGTTTGTTTCAAACTTTGTATTATTTTCTTTTTTGAGAAAAAGTTATTAACTCAACCGATGGAATTATATTCACTAATATTAATTTTTCAGATTAAGAAAAAACAAATGAATTAATAAATAGTAAAATAGACAAAAGGAACTTTTAAAATTAAAATTAGGTATTGTCTATCAATCTCAGACTATCAATGTTGACAAGAGGATAAGAAAAGAAGTTGTCAAATTCTTTGAATTGTCAGCATTTTTATATATCTATAAAACCATTTCCTTTGTGTTGTATACAGTAATAAGTAATTAAATCATTTGTGACTTTTATTTCATAGAATGTAATCTTATTTGATATTATTATATACTGATTCTTCAATCATTTTTGAAGGATTATGTATTTATATTTTTTCAATTGTTTGCAGGAAATAACAGGAAAATCTATTCTGTAAGCTGAATTTACATAAAACTAGGATACATTGTAAATAAATAATTTAAAAAAAAAATTAAATTATTTTCTTGATAATTAAATACTCCTTTACTTAAATGTTTATAAATGCTTGTGTATAAATGTTTGTGTATAAATGTTCGTTTACTTAAATGTCTATACTTCTTCTTCTTTAATGGCCGTGGGCTAGATTTAACTCCGGTGCGCCATTGATTAAATGTCTATAGATTACATGTTTGTATTTGTGTTTGTCTATTATATTTAGAAATATCTAATATAAAATCAATTTCTGTTTCAGATATAGAATTAATTTCTATAGCATCTAGTAATGATGACTTCAAAATTTTATTGAAAGGAAATTTAAATCGTATGTATACTCATTAAATTTTCAATCTAATATATTTTTATCTAAATTAATTATTTACATTTCTATTTTTTTTTTTTAAGAAAACGACCAAGTGACTGCCAATTTATCATCCAATGTAAATGTAGCCATTGAAGAAGATATTACAATCATTGAAACATCACTCTTAATTAACAAATATGAATTTGGTATGTTATTTATATACAAATACAAAACTTGCAATAGTTATAAAATTTATTAAAAAATTTATTAAATGTTTTTGAATTTTAATATACAAAACTAGATCATAAATAATCATTAAAATATGTTTAGCCTATATAACATTGTAATTTTTAGAATTTCATTCACTTAAAATTATTTATAAAAGAATTATTTATAAGTATAATGCAAGTCAAAGTAAATAGCTAAAATAAAAGTTTCACACTAGTTAGTTCATTTGATCAAAAGAAAAGACAAAATGTTTTAATTTAAAATACAATGAATTAATTTATATGTATCAAAAATTGCAGATGATGAATGCAATTTTGTTAACATTGAGGATGATAGAGTACATGTGGATAATACACCTCCAGGTAATGCTTTAAAAAAGATGAATTAACCTTCATGTGCTTAACAGAAAATAAAATAACTGAGATTTTTCATTCAAGGTGCAACGAAAGTCAGTAAATTTCAAAATGAGGGAGAATTACAGAATAAATTAATACAAATTACTATTGATGAAAGTTCAGAAAGTGATTCATATATTGATGTTTGTGAATTTGAAACTGGTATTGTATATGACACATTTAGTATAAATTCTTCATTTCAAATTCACAGTTTTATTACATTTGTAAACTCAATTTTAAGATACAGAGAGCTGCCCTTCTATTACAGCTGAAAATATTAATCCTCGTAATGAAAGTATGCTACCAAATAATATTTTAGACGAAATTAATTAATCATAGTACATTTAATTAGTGTAAATGATTGAAAACCTTTTTCCTTCTAGATACAACTGTCAATATTCTACAAAAAATAACAGAACAAAATGCAGTAACGGAAGTTGTTCAAACCTGTTCAAGCTCAAAAATAGCAAAGAAAACAAGATCAAGTAAGTCTTATCCACTCTGAATTTCTATAATAAAAAAAAAAAAAAAAATCAGAACTGTCATTTTTACAGGAATGACTAATCTTTACGGCTTGTACTGTTCGCGGTGCGATGAAACAGTCGGAAAAATTCACGGCCTAAGAATGACGACCTGCAAAAATTGCAATTATCGTTTTATGTTCTATTGCAAAAAATGTAATAAACGATATAAAAATGTTATGAGTTTGTACCAGCATTTAAAAACTAAGCGTTGCGAGTCGGATCAGCAGGACATTTCAAAATGCAACGCTCACAGTGGCGGTATGTCTTTCAAGCATATGTACTGCACTTGTCTCTCAAATTTTTTGAATAACATTTAACTAAACATTTGTTGTATAAATTTATAAATAGTATTCATGTTTTGTTTACTCAACTGTTTTTTCAATCGTGATTTAAAAAATTAGTCAAGATTCTGTTTAATACATCTTTTTCTCCATTTATTCATAACCCATAGGATATTATACGCTTTATTATTTATTATACATTCGCTTTATTAATGAATACTTAATTTTTCAGTTAAAGTGGATGGTTATACTTACTTTTGCTCGACCTGCAACAAGACAGTTCCGAAAATATACCGGAAGCCTAAGACTCATTGTAAAAGTTGCAAAAAGAAGTTCCACTACAGCTGCTCAAAGTGCAACGGCATTTACAGCAGCTTTTGCGGCATCTACGTGCACGTGAAGCGCAATAATTGCTCGTTTCCCACAAGCTATCCCCAAAAAAGCTCACTCTTGGAAGAAAGCTTCGCAAGGACTAGCGGAATCTCTAACAATGTCCCTAAGGCTAAATTAGAGTGTGAGAAATGCGGCGATAGGTGCGGGAAAGCCACGGACGGAGCAGATGCATGCAAGGAATTGAAGCTTTTCCAGTGCTTCGCGTGTTCTTTCCGATGCTGCAAAAAGAGCAATTTAAAATGCCACATCAAGACACATGACACAGCCACAGAAATTGTTGACGTTTGCGAAGGAGCTAAGAATGATGAGAAATTGCAATTAATTAAGAATTTGAATAGAAGTTATCAAGGGATGCTCACAAATGGTAAGCAATTAGAATACTGTAAAACAAACAAATTAATTCAAATAAGTTATAGGATATTTTTTTTTTTTTTTTTTTTTTTTAAATTATAGGATATTTAGTTTTACTTTATAAAAGGTGTAATGCGTTATTTTCTTCAAAACTTCAAAAAGTAATATATTAACAATGATTAATATTTGTAGTTAAAATGTTTATTGAATTATTGAATAGTATGTCGTCAATTTTTTATTATTTTTAAATGCAATTTTTTGTATTGAAAGAAAAATATATTTTTCCTTCTTTTTAAAAAAATACAATATGTAAATATAATGACCCTAGGATCAAGTGTCTTATATAACTTAATAAAAATTGATCTTTTTCAATGAGTAATTTTTACGATACTATGTAGTACTTCTTATGTACCTAACTCCACGTTTATCAAAAAATGATCTTGGCTTATCTATTTTATTAAATAAAATAATATTTATATTTTATACGAACATTATACTTTTAATACATTAAAATAATATATCTATCGATAAATATTAGACCAAGAACTCCGCAATAGTCTTAAATCAGTTTTTTACTTTTCAAAAATTACCAAAATTTATCTTATACTATAAGGTAACTAACAATTAAGCATCGCCGTATTCTTTCCAGCCTTAAAAATAAAAAAAAGCGTGGAGCTACACTGTTCCCGATGCTCCATTACTACGGAACCACAACGCCTCCGCTTTACGTATCGCGAACAGTGCAGCCAATGCCAGGACCCCATGCTTTACCAGTGCAGGAACTGCAAGCTGCAGTACAGCACTTGGTCAGCCGTGTACAGCCACCTACGCAACGAGTGCTTCGTCCAGGCTCGATACACTTGTGATTATTGCGACTACCGAGCAAAGCAAAAGGGCAATCTACAGAGTCACATGGAGCGCAAACACTTGCCCCGAGTCTGCTTCGGCTGCGACGACGTGTTTCCGAATTTCGTAGCGCTTAAAACGCACCAAAAAACGCGCGAATGTTACGGCCGGGGTCTGAAGTGCAACTTGTGCGCCTTCACCTGCCACTTCGCCACCAGAATGAAGCAACATGTGCACGCCGAACACAAAGCTCGGTACAGTTCTGCCTGTCCTGATTGTGGCAAGAAGTACCGGAATAGCGAATCACTCAGAAAGCACCGTCATAATGCCTGCGGCCGAAATCGTATTTTTGAATGCGAACATTGCGAGTACAAGGTGTACAAGAAGTGTAACTTACTCAAACACCTGAAGAACAAACACGATGGTATTTGGTTGGGCTAGAGTCAAAAGCTAGCGACTCATGTGGACATATTTAGAGACGAATGCTTCATGCTGGATTAGCGACCTTTCAAATTAATTTTTAAAAATAATTTTTGCAATTACTTAATATATGATAAAAAAATATTCTTTAAAATTTCACCATTTTGCACAAAAATTATATAGATAAGTAATCTTCATTTTAAGCGAGTATATTTGTCGTACTGTGCAAAAGGGTTGAAATAACGGAAACTATGTTTAAAATTGTATTATCTGTGTATTATTCTAGTAGATTTGTTTAAAACAAAGCTAATAAAAATATTACTACATTGAAATTGTTTCCATAAATTTTAAAGTAGATTAATTTTTTTTTAATTACATTAAAAATGTTAATTTATTGAATCATAAATGATAATTCATATTTTAATTTGCAGATTGTAACAGTTTTGCCTCGGTGCCTAAAAATAAAAAAAGAAAAGCAAAGGATATCAAAGTGGGCTCCTAGACTAACATTTTAACTGCACTCGCATTTTTAGTCACTGCCGTACAAAATCATGCACATTATATTGTACACAAATGTTGCAATTATTAACTGTTACATATTCAATTACATGAAGTTACATAATTTTCAGAAAAACAATGTTTATTACATACATGAAAAGAAATTCACATTAACAAACTTATGTAAAATGTATATAAACTTCATTTATATTGTGAATGTTGTATTTTCAAAACTGTACTAATCAGATATTGGCATAGAAAGTTAAAGCAGAGATGACCCCTACAATTATTCCTTATGAAAAACGAGCTAACAAGCGCAAAGACGAGATCTCAGAAGAATATAGTCCCGAGAGGAACAAAATAGCCAGAAAAGGTAATGGCAATTGGCAAATTTATTTTTATTCATGAATATACATACATAAGTGCACTTATCAGAAATGAGTAGTCGTACGTATTTATTTATAGAAAGTCAGAAAGATTGGAAAAAGGCATCTTTGGTGGTAAAATTGATAGCAGAACAGGCAGTTTTTACATCAGTCACTACTGCATCGAGACCTTGCGATTGCCGTAGGCGCCAACATACCCCAGTGTGATAATTTTTTTGAAGTTGTTAATTTTTTTCTACTTAAAAATTTTTAAATTAACACAAGAAATAAACACTGAAACATTATCATTCCAGGATCCCAAGCGCTGCGATGATGTTCTAATGAAGTTTTTCAGTGTCAAGTGCTTCTACTGCTTCAATATGTTCCAGTGTCTTAATCGTCATTTTGAAGATCAAAAATAATTCATGGAACGACAAATCAAACGCCAAGCCTGTTCTAAATATTCGCGAGCTCGTAGTGACTGTAATCGATCGTAAAACTGAAAAATTCTATTAAATCCGGCATATATTTTTTCTTTTTGAAATATCATGATTATTAACTAAGATATATAGCGATTTGAAAAATTGCGATGACGTTACAACCTCGGAGTATTTAGATATATTACTTGTAGGAAATATATGAGGTTGTTACGACACTGTGAGGTTTTCAAATCGCTGTATCTTCATTAATAAATATTAAATCGCAAAAAGAAAAAATTCGTATTGATTATTTTTCAACATACTATCGGATATAGTTAATGGAATTTTTCATACTGATTTATGTTAGTTCCTTATTGATTAAATTTCAAGTGGAGAGTTTCAGTCAGTTATAGCAAGTTAATTACTGTTGTATTTAATAATAGTATAATAGTATAATTCACTTATTATTTGATACTGATTTCTGATAGAATTTTATCGTACGCTAATTTTCTATTCGTAAGCTTATAATAGCGCATCAAATGAGTTTTGGCATAACATTCTATTTCACCGACGATAAAGAAATCAATTTTTATTAGAATCATGTTACAATGCAAATTAACTTTCATCTACTTCAAATCATGTAGTACGTTAAATAGGACTACCGTATAATGAGATTGGTGCTGATATGTAAGGGATTATTCTACTCGTGCGACTATTTTCGCCCTTGCACTCGGGCGAAAACCGTCGCTCGGGTTCCATGATCAGCTTCCGCACCCGTCGTGTCATAATGTATTATTCTCAGTGTGTCTTTTTTCCGTTTAACATTCTTTATCTTTTAGAAAAACTATTGATTGAACAGACAATTTTACTTATAAAATATATGCACGGCTTTTTATCGGCATATAAGCTGGAAGTTAGAATGTTTCATTTTACTTATCAGTAACATGGAATTTCCAGCTAAACTAACAAGGAAAGTGTCAGGCCTCCGGGTTACAGATTTTTATGAAACATTAAAAATTACTTTCTAGTATTGAATAACGAAATAAACCACTTTTAGTTTAATCTAATAGGCTTTTATTCAGCAGATGCAGTGTGATTTGTTAGCATAATTGCAAGTATATATCTGTATATACAACTTTTTTTAGCATAGGACATATGGGCAATGCTAATGTTTTTAGTTGTACCTGTTGTACAAAGACCTATTAGATCAAACTAAAGGTGGTTTGTTTCATCATTCGGTATTAGAAAACGATTTCCCAAGTTTCATCCAAATCTGTGACCAGGAGGCCTGACAGCCCCCTTGTGAGCGAGTATAAATATAAACATAAAAATAAACATAAAATCATTCTTATTAGAAAATCAGAGCTGAAAAAGAAATTTGAATCCTAATATTTAAATACCGAAATATTAATTGTTAACAATTTTACAATTTGATACTATCGATTAAAATGCCAAAGTTAATCACGTTATAATTGACAATTAAAGTTTTGCTGAAGGAAAGTTTTTTTGTATAATTTTTGACCCAATCAATGTATGTACGATCGCCGTTATCATAAACTTTAAAATTTGATTATGACATAAATATTGAGAATATCAGTGTGGTAACTGTTGTCAACAGATAATCAAGTTTGCAAAGGTTGCGTGCAGCCAAAATTGCATACTTTTGCATTATTTACAATTGTTTATATCTGCAAACGGTTTAATTACATAATAATTTATTTTTTTGTAAACTTAAAAGTATGTATGAGAAGCTTATACAGATTCAAACAATTTAGTTTACCATCGTTCGATGTAAATATCTAATAAGTTGATACATTCTTAAAATAATTGTTATAGTTATATGTATTTAAATCGAGTCTTCGCAACGCAAATAAATTAATGAGAACATAATACTCACTTCAATTTATAATAAGTTGCTTAGAATTTATTAGAAACAAATTAATTATCCTGTCAGATTCACAATACGCCTTTAAACCGTTTCAAAATTTAAATTTGT
Source organism: Sycophila texana (assembly GCA_035582955.1). Classification (NCBI taxonomy): domain Eukaryota; kingdom Metazoa; phylum Arthropoda; class Insecta; order Hymenoptera; family Eurytomidae; genus Sycophila; species Sycophila texana. Next base: position 23,063 of record JAWWEN010052857.1, on the reverse strand, counting down.
TCGCGCCTTTTTCAACGTAAACGGAAGTGACGTAACGCCACCACTTCTAGTTTGTCGACTTGCCGTAGTTGTCGTTCTCGCGCGAGAATCCCGGCTTTGTGCTTTGTTGCGCTCGCGCGGCTCGCGCCTCGCTCGCGATCGTGAGGGACGTGAGGGTTTTTCTTTTGTTTCAAATCTCATTTTTGCATTTCATTAAATAAGAAGCTCAATTAGATTAAGGCAGTTTTTGTATAGACAAGATTTTTGTAGATTTCTACGCAATCCGTGAATCAGTGAATGCATCGTTGGCCTGCTGCTGCATGTGTAAAATATATTGTTGCGAGTCGGCGTGTTCTTCCAATGAAAACCGCGGGGTCCGAACTAAAAAAGACTAAAGTCGACGTTTTCTTCTATTCGCAAGTAGGTAAAAGATTTTATTTAACGGTAACAAAATTGCATTTTTACGCGAGTATCAAAATAAATACTGGCTTAGTCGCTTTTGAAAATCATCACCGAACGTAAGTCAACATTAAATACGGTTGAACAATAAACTGAGTCTGTTCCACCTCGAATTATTTACTTTCTTTTTTAAGAATGAAATGAACTTCGGTGAGAATTGATTTATTAAAATAACCTTGCGTCTGCATTTTTCTTACTAGTTTTTACTGAAATGATGATTATGTCATTATTTTTTGTGAAACTGCATGAATTTTTTTTAAGATTTGTTTAAACTTTCATTAATATTTTTTAGAAAATGATTCTTATTAACTAAGCAAAATCTTTTTTCTGACTGCAAAAGATTTGTTAGCAATCCAGATATTTGTCTATTTGTTTATTTGTATGCTTCTATTGCCATCTCGTATTTACTACCTGCAAGTAATATTTATTGTGTATTGAAAGGTCGTTGTATTTAATTCTGTCTGTGTATTTAAAAGTCAAATGTTTTCGTTACTTTATTTGATCTTATATCTAATATAATATTTAAAAAATTTTCTTTATCTAATTTAAAGATTTAATGAACGTTGAATATTGGTTAACAGAGTATTGTAAATATATAGTAAAATAAATAAAGTGTTGATTAATTGTGATGTCAGATTTTTAAATTCTAATAATGACATAATAATAGAAATTGACAACGAACAAAAGCTTGTTACGGGTAAAATAAATTAAAAATAATAAATTAAATAATATTCTCAACAATATCGTTAACTAGATATATTTAATAATTGCAATAATGTTTTGTATACTCTTGACTTATACACATTTTTTACATTTAAAATGTGGTTAAAGATTTGGGTGTATATACAAAAAACAAATTTTTAGTACAAGTGCGAATACCAGGTAACTCTACTTTTTATATATTATAAATCACACATGGATATTAAATTTAGGGATTTAAATCCACAAAATTCCCATCCTTGTCTTGAAGATTCATTTATTTGTAGTATTGCAAATTTCCAACTTACCTAAAGTGGGACGTGGTGTGACCACCAGTAGCTGGGGTAATTTCTGCAGGTACTCCAGATCCATGACAATCACGCGGTCATCTTTTGGTACGATCGTCACGTTCGTGTTATTGAAGACACTGTTCAAATACGTCGTCCAGTTCCACTGTTGACAAAAAACGATGTTATTCTCTATGAGTATTAACAGTACGTGGCGACAATGCGACGATTGGCTTACCTGTGCCGCGTGCATATCCGTCACCTGCTGCAGCTCCAAGACGGAAACTTCGTGGAACAGGTGATTCGCGCTACGACGTTCCTCTGGGGTCGTAAGGATCTAATTGGTATGATAAAATTTGTTTACCATTTTATGTACATGATTTTTTATGTATTAATTTTATATATTCTTTTATTATTTATTTATTATATATTTATTATTATTTATATATTTTTATGTATTAATTTTATATACGTGTTACATGATTTTTGGCGAAATGCGATTTTCTTTCTGCATAAATCTTACATTTGTTTTAAATTAATTCTAGAAAGTAGAATGTATGCACCCGCGAATTTCTAAAATGCACTGAATTTTAGAAAATGTGAAATATTGAAAAGTTTCTAAATGTTTGTTGTGAAAATTGTTATTGAATGCAACTAACGTAGAGGAATTTTATGTATTTTATCATTACTGAAAAGCAAATTTAAACAGAAGGGGAGTCTCGTAGAAGATACTTGCCTTTTTACAATATTTTACATTGAATTAAATACATACCTCTATATTTCGCAAAAGAAAAAAACAATAACCCAATAATTAATTTCAATCAAACAGTTTGTAGTCTTGTAATGAAATTTGAAGTTATTTTCAAGTATTCACTTCGAACAAACGCACTTGTTAATTACTTAATTTTAACATAACAATGTATGAAATGAAATTGTCATTTGCATAAAGTTAAAAATTGCACTTTGGAACTACTCACCAGCACGTAACATTCAAAAACGACTCGTTTATAACATATTCCACTTACCATAATTAAACATAAAATGTCATATCGCGCAATATGACGGGAGACGCGTAATTTCCACTAATGGCACACGATTATGTTTTTTCCCGTAATTAGCGAACACTGATTAAATTATAGTCCAATGCGAATTTCACCGATAATTGCTATAATTTTATAATTTGAATGCTGCTGCGAGCGGTGCTTTGAATTATCGACGTTTCACTGCTCTCTATTAAATTAGGCAACACTTTGTGATTGTATCGGTGCAACGAGCTACTCGCACGAAACAATGCGTCCGCGCCCACAGCATCATCCGATAGCCGATACTGCGTGTTCTTTCCTCGTCTTTCGTCTCCCAACCAACTCGATTAAAATTTGCCAAAAGCTTGCCCGACGAAAAACCGTCCGACCCGTTTCGACCGAAATTTCAAAGCGAACGCCGCCGTTACCCCGATCGCGCGATTTTTATCGAGCGCATATGTGCGATTCCACGGACTTAGTGAAACAACTGGGGTACCAAAACTAAAAAAAAAAAATTTTAGAGCACACCTACTGGACAGGGTTTTCCCGGGTGCCGGAGTTCACTGCAGAAATCAGTGCACTTGGCTTCGCCTCGGGCGACAATTTACGTGCGATCTGAGACATTCTTTGTTTTTCCTCCGTAGGTGCGTAATGTACTATTTTTTATAAAAATATCTTTTTTTTTTGACTAGAGAGGCCAAAGAAAACTTCGAAATGAGAGAAATTCCGATTGCCTCAGTGAGATGAAGAATTCTTTAAAAAAAGCGAAAAATCGTTACAGATATTTTACATATATATGTCCGGCAAAAAAGTTTGGCAATCGATAATCCATCCACGATTTTTTTCATGTTGGAAGACACCTAAGGAACCAGAAAAATTTTGTCCGGTAGGTGTGCTCCCAATTTTTTTATTTTTTAGTTTTGATACCCCAGTTGTTTGACGAAGTCCGTGGAATCGCACATATAATGTCCCGTCAGCTGGGAATTCGCGAATTCTGACGTCGTGCGCGTTTTCCAGGCGCAGGGGACGGAGCGGCGTTTTCCGTGCCATAAGAGACTAAGGAAGGAAAACGCACCTTGGCGATTTGTGTACTGAAATCCAGGATTTCCTCGGCGAACTCGCTGCTCCTCTCGCCGGCGCCGATCAATTCCACCATGGATTTTATGTATTTCTTGTACTCCTGCAGCTCCGACTGGAAGCGCTGGGGGTCGAGTAGGTAACGCTCGCTAAAGCCCGATGATCCTTGTTCCATCTTTAAAAGGAAAATCATGTTCTTTTTAGCTTTGTATGTGTGCGTACGTGTTTTTTTAATAATTCCCTCGACGCGTCTCTTTTACGGTGTACGAGGAAATCGGCTCAAACGAAAAATGTTAAGACCCTCGGTGTGCGCCTCTCTTTTTCCTTTCGTTAAATACGTGCACACGCCGGGGGAGCTTGCGCGCGTTACTCGAAGTGGATTAAAAGTGCATGCGGACGCTGGGCGAGAGCGGGATCGGACGCGTGTTTTCTCTTTTTTCGTCGATTTCAGCAATAAAGCCGTCAATATTTAAACGCCTCTCGGCGATAAAAGCGCCAAGAGGTAGTGCAGGATTCCTTGAGTTATAGTCGCGCTGCAATCCACTTTGGAACTTCTTTTGTTCTTCAAAAAAAAAAGAAAAAAAAAATTCTTTTTACCAGCTGATGAAATTCAGATTTTCATGGTGACATAATTTTATGTTGCCTACTGTAAACTTTATGGGCTGATTATTTAATTACTAAATTATCGCGGTTAAAGAGGTATTTAAAAAATGCCTCTTGATAGTGTTTTCTGCAGTATATTTTAATAAAACAAGGATCAATTTTTTATTAAATAAAGATACATCGCAATAAACTTTAAAAGTAACAAGTGTTAATAAATTTTATAATTAAATGTAATTCAACACCCGATAGCAAATAATTTATAAAGATCGAATCATTGCATTTTATTTTACAATGGTCAGTTTTAAATTCAAATATTCTGTTTATAACGTCGTAATTTCATATTTTACTACATTCAGATAGACTCTCAGCACGAACGTAAAGTTAATAACGTTAGGTATTTTAATATTAAAGTTTTATCAACTCTAAAACCATCAGCAGCACATGAAAATCTAAATTTTGTTAGCCGGATCCCCTCGAAAAAAAAATCGCCTTATACTAATTGATACTCCGGCCAAAATTTCAAAACAATCCGGGCGAAATTTGCCGGGCGCGCCGACGTGGCCCCTAACTTCGTTAACCGAGGGATCGAACGATAAACAAGGCGATCGTACGACCGGCTGCACCGCGTAGATTTTCATTTATACGGCCGGTGCAAACTTCGCCGGCGTCCACTTAATAACTTCGCCCGGGGAATCCCCCCTTGCCTCCTGATCCGCCCCCGAGAGCGCGAGAAATCCTACCGGATATAAATGTTCCGGGCGGGGCTTCCCGCGGGCTGCGCGTCTGTTTAAACAGGGTTTCCGCGCAGTGTAAAAGTCGACGAGGCCGTTTGTCCGGTTATTGGTTTTGCGGATTAGCGCGGGGCTCGCGACTCGAGCCCCGCCAACTTTGCCGGCTCTGATTCATTTGCGATCGCTTTTTAATCTACTCGAGCGCAATGAGTCGTTTGCAGTTGCCGCTTCCTTCCTTTCTGAAAAGGAGTGAGTGTGAGATTTTGTTGATTATCCAGTGTAAATTCTGATGAACCACTGGGAGATCAACGAAATTTAGTGGAAAATAAGTGTTTTTTATCTGATTTACATTGGTTTTCAGTAAAATTATAATAAGTGTATATTTTTGGATAATAATTAATTTTGCTGCTTGATCTATGAAAAAGAGAGAAGCTTTCAGAGATTTTCATAAATTTTCTGGCCACTTTATCATTGGGCACACTTTCGTATATTAGTATAAACATTGCGTATTATACGTTTCTATTAAATTGACCACTTGGATTTTAACTTTTTTAAATTTAATAAATTGAATTGAATTTTAAGCTAACTTTTAAATAGCTGTTTCAAAGGTTGCATCGTTTCGATTTTTGAAGAGGCTACATTTGCTACATTTGTATTTACTAATAGTTGCAATGTTTTAGTCCAAGTGGGATTTGAAATGTTCAGCCTGTTCAAAACTGTTAATATTCATATGATTTTCTCCTTTCATATTTCCAAAAAAAAAAAAAAATAAATAAAAAATGAACAAGTTTCAGACCACATGAAACCCTAAACACTACGCCCGACATTCCGTGACGAGAAGCTTAACGGTCCTGTCATAAAAAAGCCCCTCCGTTGTGACGACCGGAAGCTCCGAAATCTCAACGTTTCCGCGTTAGGATCTTATTTCCGGGCGGAGAAATATGCGAGAGGATTTTTTTAACAAGTACGCACCATCATCCTGTTGCGCGTGGTATCCCTCACGTCCTCACTGACGTAAAAGTTGACCAGGAGATTGAGGCCGAGAAGGCGATGGCCGTCGCCCGAGAGCTTCGCAAAGTCGAGCTCCGGCGTCGTCATGTCGTCCATCGGCAGACTGCGCGGCAGGCCCAGCTTGTCCATTACTTTGAAAATCGGCTCCAGACCCATTGCCTCGACACTTGCTTTTACGAAAATTTTATTAGGAAAATAAAGACACTTTATTTGGTATTTTATCAGGTTGTAAGAATAAGGGGAGAATTTTTTTGTAAAAATGATTGTAGGTATTGTTAGTAATCTTGGGATTATAAATAGTCTGGTAACAATTATTACCGCACTAAGTTTTCAGAACTCTTAATTTATACATTTGTGGTAATTTTTATGTTCTGGATAATACTTACCGAACAGGTAATTTCAATTCCAAGATTACTGAGCATCATTAGACTTGTTAGAAAAATAAGTAAGAGTAATTCTTAAGAAAAAATTCTCTCCGTGTACGGAGTTTTAAACCCAGTTCACTATATGGAATCGCTGTAAAGATTTTATGTAGCAAACTCGAAGAATATACTTTTACGTATATGGCGTTACTATATAGTTTTTTCAATATTAAATATATTAAAATTTTTAGAGGAATTACTGTTCTTACATTAAACTAATTTTTATAATGTGGTTTAAAAAACTAAACTAAATAAATGTTTGTAACCGCAACTTATTGACATTTTCCTTTATAAAAAAAAAACTATATAATATCACGGAATAAATACCAACTGCTTTTTCTCTGTGTTAAGCTCTTCCATTTACTTTAGCTCAAACAATAATTCTTCGAATTTTTTTAAATCTGACAGTTTTTTACACGAAAACGACAAATTAGTTTTTTCATTTGTCCATGAATCTGGAGTGAAATCTAATCTCTAGTCTCGTTACTTCCGCAATACTAAAAGTCAGCTCAATTTAGAGCTCACAGAGAAATCCAGTAGAACACATATATAAAGCCGAAGAGCAAACGGGCCCGTCCCTTTAATATTTAGTGAGAAAACAATCTCCAGAACTGCCGGCGTTATCTTAAAGCCAATCCACCAAGCTGAGCAACGAGAAAATTTATTATTTACCCGCGCACATATTGAATTTCATTTCCCCGAAAGTACCCCCGCCAAGCTGAGCAAAAATCGCGGAGTGTTTAATTTCCAAGCTGTAAGCGGGTCACGTAATTGCAGTAAAGCGCTGAATGGCTTTTCGTCGACTGCTGTTTGTTCGGGAGAAGAGCAGCCGAGTGCCGCGCGCGAGCTTGTAAACGGCCGATCCTCCATTCGTTTGCCCGCCTTTTTCACGGATTAGGGCCGACGCTTGCTCCCGGCGAAAAAATCGGATTCGCCCGGGGCCAAGAGATTGCCGATTAATAATGCAGGTCGATTCGATTGGCGCGGGGTGAAGGACGGGGAAAAAACGGAGGCGTCGACGCCTTCCGAATGATAATGACGAGAGTCCCGATAAGCCTTTCGAACTTCCAGATTGTTTCCGGGAATAATGGCGTTAGGGACTTAAGCGAGTCAAAAACAGAAGGCAGAAGGGGTGGGGTGGACGTAAGCCGATCATGGGCGTGGGTGATATTAATGAGCGGAAATGGGTACACCCCCGTCGTGGGAGCGCTTAAGACCTTTAACGGCTGGCCGCTCGATATTCCGCGCGCGCGTAAGACGCTTAATTTTTACTTCCGCCTTCAATTTTGCATTCAGCTATATAATATGGCAGTTAGCGAGGTCGGCGGAACCTCGAAGCGATAGAAATTTTGTTATCTTCAGCTTGCGAATTACTTAATTAGAGATCTGCTATAGATGCTGAATCGCGATGTTCCCGCAATCGATTCGTCATTGTGCCGCTATTATCTCCTCGTCGACGGGGGATCGCGCCATTATATTAATGAGTATTGATTTCCCTGTATCGGGGAGAGCTGAGTGCGATGCAGAAGGAAACAAAATTTTGTTCATCCCCGCTCGTTCATCCGCGCGAGCTTTTGCGTTTTCTGTGCATTGCACTTCCTGTCGAGGGAGCGGACTGTTTTATAGAGGCAAACGAGAGGAAAGTTTTCGAAAAGGCACGGAATAAATTTTAGTGTGTCAGACAGTAAAAATCTTTTAGGGGCAATTTTCGAGAGAATAAAATATAACAACTTTTTATATTCCGCTATGCTCGCGTGCGAACTGCCGGAGCCGGCATATAAAGGGGTAGCGCGGAACCGGCTTTTCCTCATAAAAGCTCGTATTTTCAACGCAAATATTGTCGCGTCTAAACGCCCATCTTACGCGATGTTAAATTACTTTCGAGTGCAACTCCATCGTACCGAGAAGATTTTTTAAAAAAAAAGTTGAGCCTACCGGAAGTTTGAAAAAGTAACAATTCTTTGTAGGACTACAGACGGGAAAATTTCGAAAAGCTCGGACGTTAATTCAACGAGTCACGAAAGTTCGGGCGTCAAAGGACACGGAATAATTAAATCGCGGGGCGCAAACTAATTTAATGGGAGGGAGAAACGGCGTCGTTTGTCAAGAGGAGAAAAAGAGCTGGATGCGGACCGATCGCTTGTATATCTGTTCCGGCCCGGACCTTGACAACTTTAATTAAACTTTCATTTAATTAAGATATCGCCTGGCCGCTGCGACTCGACTAATAACGAGCTAACTCGAATTCCCGCCTTCTTTCGGCGCAAAAGCGACAATTGGCTTCTGATCGTTTGGGCAAAAACGCAAGGATCAAGTTGCAAGCGGAACTCGATGGAGTGCCGCTTGCTGTTCGATTGTTGATTCGGTATAGGAGAAGTTCCGACGATCAGTTTGTGGAGTAATGTTAATCGAGCGGTTGCAATCTCTTTTATTAGTGTTAACGACCTCCACATAATACTGTTTTTTATTAATTATATTATTAATACTACCTATAATTTTATATTTACAATTTTTAATTTATATTATTAATCATAAGACATAACAAATTTTTTGGAACGATTTCTAACGATAGATACTCTTATTATCTAAAAAGACTACAATCATTTTTGTTATTTAGTGATCGATTATATGTATTATATGTTTGTTATAAAAAAAAATTCGGGGGCGGTCTTTGGAGATATGCTGTTATCATTGCAAGAAGGAAAAAAAATTAGCGTCCTATTTTCCAAATAATAAAATAATTCTAATTTGTTCATGAAAATCTTTAGATAAAAGGATGTATAAGATTTTTTGCTTTACAATAAGCGCATCAATTTCTTTTTATAATATTAATGAGAAGCAAATTCATGTGCATTAATATTGCATCACATTCTAAATCGTCGAGATTGCAATTTTTTTAAATAAAGGCCGTGTGAGTGGTTGTTAAATGTATAGAACTATAATCTTTTGACACACGTATATTATTAATTCCCCAATTTTCTAGCCAACCATTTGCATTTAGTTAACGTATCTGTCTATTAATTAAGTGATGAATTGTCCAATAGGAATTATTCATTGAATTATTTAAGCCTCTCTAAAGGCTTTAGAAACTAATCACATAAAATAAGAGTTTCTGATTGATCAATTTAAATTTATACTCATTTCTTGAAATTATATATAATTATACAAAATCATAATTATTGTTTTCCCTCGTATATACCATTTTGTGTATTATCGTTTAAATTACCAAATTTATCCGAGCTCTACATAATTTCTTACACATGCTAACACAACACAAACAAGGTATTTTCTTATAACTAACTTTCTTTTAACGTGTAATGGTCATATCTCCAAAAAATGTGTACAAGCAAAAGTTCTTAAATGCCGAAACAATTCGCAAGAGAGAGAAAAAAGTTTGACTGCCAAGCTTACCGGTATCCATGCACGTTCTGTAGAAGCTCCTGGCCATTTTGACGGACTTGGGGTCATCGTCGCGGTTCGGCTCCTCGAGCAGGACCCGCAGATTCCTCAGCAGCTCCTCCCTCAGCAGACTCAACTGATCCCAGGAAGTTTGGCTCTCGGGTATCGGGTGCTTGGCTATCCAGCCGCCGCAGGCGAAGTTGTAAAAGTCCTCGCACGGGTCCACGCTTTTGTTCAGGCCCTCTATCACTCTTGCGGCTACCGAACAATTTATCGCACTTTATCCCCCGCCGTCTTGCTTAACATCGCTCCGTCGTCACGCTTCTCAAACTTTCTTTTCCCTTTCGTTGGCCTTTTTCTTTTCGATTTTTTACCCGATAAATTTAATATTGCCATAACGAGAATATTTTCGTTTGCTCCGCGATTACACTTTATTGATTCAATAAATTCAATTAAGATTTCAATGTCAACGTGAAAGATTGCGGCAGCGTTTATTCATATTGAGTCAGTACTGCATGTCATGTTAAATTTAAAAAGTTTTTCATTCTTAATGCGTGCGGTTTGAATTTTTGTTTGAATAAGATATAAAATTATTCAGCAATTGTTTATTATTTCACTAATTAAATTCGACTAATCCGCATATTCAATTTCAAATGGATATTGTTATATTTTATCTAAAATGATATCTTTAATAAAAACATCCAAGTTATAACAGAGCTTGACAGCAATAGTGACTTAAAACCGCATCAATTTCCATGCTTGCTAAAGTCTCATCGCCTTAATTCCACGATTATTCAGCCCAGGCTATTATTGTAATAAGGCTCGACTTCAAAATTCTCAAACTTCTCTCAGACGAGAGCCGACAGCGCGGCAGTCCGTGAAAGACGTCAACCCTCGGTCCCTCCGGATTTTTAACTCCCCCTCCTCCCTCTTTCCTTCCCCCCCAAAAAAGCAGTGGAATATTCCGGGGCCGCTGGTTTAATAGCGACTTCCCAAAGTTCGCGCAATTACGCTTTAATGCAATGGGATTACCCGTCCTGATGCACTCCTCGCTCTGGCACATCTCCTTGTACTCGTGCTTGCCGAAAACGGCTATTTGAAGAGTGAGCGTGACGACGAGGGCAATCACCGCGACCGCAAGCAGCCCGACCACGATTATTAGCCTCGTCTCCTTCGCCCTAGTGTTCTTCTCGTCCCTGCCGTACTGCTGCTGCCTGCGAATCATCATTTTTTTTTCTTTATTTTTACGTTTGTTCGCCGTTTTTATCCTTCGCCTCGTTGCTTCTTTTTTTGTTTTGTCCGCTTGTCGAGGTGAGAGGAACGTTTATTAAAGTTTAATTCAAGCCTCTGGTTTTTTCAATGACGAGCGAAATTTGTGGGTTTAGTATCTAAGGTTTAGTTTAGCTGATTATCCTTTTATTTTAATGATTTTATGTTGCATAAGTAATCAGCAATTGTGCTGCAGAACGAAAGGTAGAATTAAGAATTAAAAGTTAAATTGTATGGCGAAATTTCTTTTATATTTTAATTCTTATGCACCTTAGCAATTTTACATTAAGCGCAATACACTGTTATCAGTATAATAGCAGAATTTGCTTTGCATATTTTTATTTTCTATGTTCAAATTTATTATTTCAAATCTTCGTGAATATTGCATTAAGAATAACCATATAAATAGAATAATTAATTTGTTAATAATTATGTTTTAAGAATGTTGTACATTGTGTTAGTTCCATTAATTTGAAATCACTATAACAATTGGTCATTAATAAAAAAAGCAAAATCATTTTTTTAGAACATACTCGCATATAATGGTCAAAGAAAATGAAAGACTGAAAAGGAAACGAAATACCTTCTTTAAATAAATTAGGTCGTTGTTTTAAAGAAATTTATTTGTGCCATTGTATATATTTATATTATTTAAGCAAATTGGCAAATATATTGGAAATATTTTTCGAGATTTTATTTTCAATCAAATTAATTTCATCACATTAATCAAACAGTATAATAAACTGGGAGCTTTTTTCATGCTTCAGAACCCGAGTAAATATTTCAATCACTTTGCATAATTCGAAACTTCAAGGAGGATAAAGTGACTACCAAGAAATGTCGCCACTGTTTAATGTGTGTACAATGTATTGAATCATAAATAAATCTCCGATTTTTTTCGAGGCCTCGTTCGAATTTCATATCCTTTCGTATGTTTATCTCGAAATGTGTAATTCCCGACTGCCGTGGGCAAAAGTTGGTGCAAAGTTATTGTACAAAGTTTTAATATAATTTTATATTTAAAAAAAGAAAAACATTTCTCCCTTCCTTTTCTATCGAATTTAATTTATCTTGCACATTTTGCGGTACATCTTCCACAGCCTGCGAATGTAAGGTGCGTGAATTCGGGAAAAAGGAAAATCTAAGTTGAAAGCACCCTGCAGAGTAATATCAGATCCATCAATGTCTAGAAATGTAAAATGGATCTGATACACTTAGAATTTTCAAGCTCGAGAGTGCAAGAAATCGCGTGCGAAAGAGGAGAACTCGATCAAATACAGTATAAAAATTTGATTTTAATTTAAAATCTTATACGACATTCTCTACTTTCTCCCTTATACTATTATATATTATTATTATTTTTTTTGTTTCTTTAAAAAAACTGTTTGGTACTGCAAAATGACGATTTTTTTTTTATAAACAGAGACAAACTCTTTAACCATATATTTATCCTTTGTTTAAAGAAAACTGTATTTTTCAATAAAACGTTTTTACACGAAACACTATTCTTGTTTGTAATTTAAAACAGCGTCTATATATTTCTTTGAACAAACTTACGATTTATATAAAAAAACTGGTCGTGATATATTAAAAAAAAAATGTTCCACGACTGAACTGCACAAATCGAAGGAAAAAGTTAAAATCGAAGAAAGAAAGGGCGGCCTGGCGACGCTCGCATTTTCAAACAATGACCAAGCGAAGTAAAACGTACGAGACAAAGAAAAAAGGAGAGGAAAAAGGGGGTGCATGGCGCGAACACCAAGGAGATTCGTAAAGCCCGGCTTCGTCCGGTAATCCGCGAGATGTAAAACCGGCGGCGGCCTGGCTAATATCGCGAAAGCCCCCGTGCCGAACAAGAACTTCCTTGGCTATCCTCCCCCGCCCCCTTTTTTCCTCTCGTCAAACAGGGAGGTAAAGACGGACTTCCTCTTACCAGGATGCTTGAAGCGAACTCCTCCTTGGCTCCTCCGTGGCTGCGGCCGCGTTCTCCGGGTCGTTCACCTAAATCAACAGAGAAGCACACGCTTTATACTCGATGCCCTGCCGCGGATTTGCGCAAATTAAATGTACGAAAATAGGTGAGCCGAGGAAAGGGGGGACTTGGGATTTATCGCGTGATTTTGAGGGACAGAGGCGCGCTTTTAGCGGGACGCGCCCAAGCGCACAATTTAACGGCTTAGGGCGCTTTAGCGGTTTTAGCGTCGAGTTCGGACGACGTCGCGGTGAGGCATCGCCCCTACGACGGGGATGCTGGGAACTTCGGAAGGTGCTTTAACGCACTTGCGAACTCCACCCCGGCGATTTTCTTTTCTTACGGCGGAAATGAGCTTTTTATTCGATTTTTATATTTTGTAATTTAGTAAGGGTGTCTTGCATTTGGTGGTGATCTATTTAATATTGAGTTTTGCTATATGTATAAAAAATATATACAAAATATACATACACAAAATAATTTTTTTTTGTCTTTGCAGGTAATTGCTTTAATTCTTGAGAGATACATTGGAGCCAAGTATATACGTATTATATTTAGTAAGGCTGAGATAACGATGCCTTCTCAAAATTGTCAAATGTGTTGGAGTAGATAATACCCGGGAAAGGTCAGCCGTATTTAACGAATCACTTGTTTCCACGAGATTTCTTTTTTTTTGTATAGATATTTTTACAATTAAAAATATTTACTATATAATGTTTGTAAGCATACTTTACGAGGTCTTCAATCTAATTTTAAAACTGAAACTTTTATAAATTGTAAAAATAAAGATCTGCAAAAAATTACGTTTATAACACTCTCACCTCAAAATGACAATTTTAATGCCAATTTTCGGCCCTCGTGCTATAGAATTTTGTATGGCACGGGAGCGAAGCGAATAACTATTTATTTATAAAGTTTTATTATTTATATTGTAGCAACTAATATCATCTCTCTTTGTATTGCTGACACTAAATTTATCAGGTAATAGAAAAATAGTAAAAGATTGTGAAGCGTCTTTTTATTTATTGAAGTAACGTTAATTATATGTGGTATTAATTAAAGAAAATATTGTACGCAGTGTAGTTGTATATTACGTAGGCCTAGGTATTATTTGCTGATGTTTAAATATTCATGAATTTTTTAGGTAACTCCGTTGATGAAGTCGAAGTTAAACTAGAAAATTCAGAAGACGCACAGTTAAACTTACATTCAGAATACACTGTTAAACCATACATTTTTGAATATTGAAAATTATTTGTAATGTAACAATTTATTGTTTAAAATAAACAAACTTTGAAATGAAAACGTATATTCGATTGTTTATTGTGTTTTTTTTTTATTTAGAAACGTACAATATCTAACTATTTAATTATTTTACATAAGGATATTAATTTGTAAATAATGCATGTGTAAATAAGAAATAATTAGTTAATTCTAATCATAAATTTTTACTTTTACAAAAATTAATAAGTGTATTAATTTCAGAAGATGACTTTGACTCCTACGAACCGAACATTAATTCGACGAACAATTTTTGTGCCATGATTGCGGACAATCCTGGAGGTAAATAAGATAAATTTTTAAAAAAGCACATATAATGAAAATAAATTATATGTTTTATAGACAAGTTCTGTGTCGTTGAGGATGTACGCAGTATCAAAGAAGAAATAATTGATGAACCAGTAAAGTTTTTCACCCTTCCAACGAGTGACAGTAAAGGTACAATTATCAAAATTATAATTATAAAAAAGTAGAGTTTTTGCAATAAACACAGAACAGTGAAATTCAGTCTCTAGTAAATTATCTTATAATTTGAAAGTAAACTTGCATGAAATGTTTACTTATAGATGACATAAGCGGGAAAGGATCGAAAGGCAAAATCATCAAGCAAACTCGAAAAATTAAACGAAGAAAGAGGAGAAAAGTGTTGAAAAGAGAAGCACAATCCATGCGCCGCGAGTCGAGTCACTTCGTCAAGAACATCTATCACGACATAAAAAATTTAAGAAATCCCCTCAACAAGTCACGTAAGTATTTCAGCATTCCGACGAAATAAATCAAACACTAGCCTCTTAAAAAGCTCGTCTATTCTTTCTTCGCAGAGTCAGCGGATAATAAAGCAAACTACGCGTATCATTGTGATACCTGCAACGTCACTTTCCCGAAGCCGCATCGGAAGATGTTGAGCTGCTGCTCGAGCTGTCGGGAAAAGCTCGTTTGCGAGTGCAGAGGCTGCGGCAAGCGGTATGAGAGCTACACCAGCGTGTACAGGCACGCGAAATTCTGCTCCTCTTTGGCGGAGCCCTTTGTCGTGCGAGACGCTGCGCCGAGTCGACGGCCGGATTCGGACGGGAATAAGGAGAGCAGGCGGGCAACGTTGCGCTCCTCAAAGGACAAAGCTTTTGCCTTTAAACGTGAGTTTTCCAATTGATTCTTCATTCGGCGCAAGTCGATTCGATTTCATATTACTGCTTTTCTTTACTTTCAGAGGAGTGCGTCGAGGGCGAGGTTAAACTTCAGAAACACAGTCAGAGATATAGTGAGATATTTTCATTGCTTTCCTTTCATTCTTTTAATGCTTACGCAAATAGCAAAATCTATTGCACTTTGCGCTTTGCAAAAATACATTCAACAAATAATTTCTGAGGGATTTTTTTATTTTATTTGATATTCTCTCTTAAAGAGTTTATTACATAGTAACACAAATCTGAAGGCCACATTACTGATGAATTCTAATATTTGAAGTTAGAAATAAGACAAACACTATGGTAGTTTATTTTTAATAAGGTTATTATGCATTAATTAAATAACTTAAAGATACTAATTCACGTAATTTATTGTTCTACACTCTTTTAATATTTCTTAATATCTTGCTCACTATAATATTAGTTTATTATATTCATGAATTTAAAATGATTAGAAAAAATTAATAGTTTTTCATAATTTATTGTCCAAAAAATAATTTCAAATGAGGAATAAGATCTGTTTATACATATTTATAATAATAAAAATTCGATTCTCAAAATGGATCATAAAAATATTAGTCAACCAATGTCCAAGGCTAACATCAAATGTATTTCCTTTTACAGGTCCTACGAGTCTCATGAAATTTTACTGCCTCAATTGTGATCAATCCTTCAATAAGATCCTGGGCCAACGGCAGACGGATTGCAAAAAGTGTGGTGAACAGCTTAACTACCAATGCATTCAGTGCAGTTTTATTTATACATCTTATGGCGGTTTATATTATCATTTACAAACGTGTGTTGATATTCAAAAGCCAAAGGCTTAGATTTCTCTAATTAGGCTTTTTATGTTTTTTCAGATTTCGAAATTTAAGATTCAATGTTCGTTGAAGTAGTTTACTGAATTTTATCTAAAAATATAAATTTTTATAGCTTAAGACAGAACAATTTTAAGAGTTAAGTAGGCTTAGCGTTACGTCTTTCACGGACTATGAGATTCTTTCGTATGATAAATGTTATGTTTCATTAAATTATATTAGAGTTTCAAAGTTTGAACGTACTTTCAAAGTAAGTTCGTACAGTGATAATATGACATTTAAAATAGTGCGAGATATTTAGAAAAAATTGATTTATTTTAAATGCTAGGATCGTTTTACATTTAAAAAGGTGCTTAAATATTTTCTTAAATTTCCCGCATAACTACTTTTAAGTTTTTTAAAGAGGCAAATAATATATGTTTCAAAAGCTTCTTTTTTTTATATAAATTTTGGAATTGTTTAAATTTAAAAATAAATATTTAAAATCACAAAAAAAGAAAAAGAAAATTGTAAAAGAAGCGTTTTAATAAAGTTCTTTCTGTAATATTACAATATCATTTGAATTACAAAATTCTTTCTACAAAACAGTAATTAATTATTTTTCAGATTTTCATTTATTTTACAAAATTGAACTGATCAGTTGCCTATTCGACAGAAATCTACAAAGGAACATCCAACTATTCAAACTGCTGCCCATGCTAAAAACGAAAAGAATAAACGAGGTACAACAGAAGACATGCAGAAAGAGAGTGTAGGGGCGAGGCAGACGCGAGGAATTATATTGACTTGCTCGCGAGAGTCGCATTGTCGGCGAGTCGAGTTGAAATCCGGGAGGCAGTTTCCTTAATGGCTGAATTATGTCTCAATTAACCGACTAGTCGTCGGCGTCGTCGACGCGAGCTCGTTAACGGCGACGAAGTAATCGAGACGAGAGAATTTGACGAAGCGCGCGCCGCTGATTTATCGCCCGACGTCGCCTCCGCCGTTTTCGGTCGCGACTCTCCCGCTCCCTTCTCTCTGCGCCCTCGTAAACGTTGATTTACTTTTATCACGTTGGACTTAATTTATAGAACTCGTCGTGCGCATTTGAGCCGATTATAGCGAAATTTAAGGTAATGCGATGCGCATCGCCGGATCGGCGGGAGTAAAATTGGTGCGCGTGTTTCCGACGAGGTACAGCCAATCGATGCAACGCTTGATCTTAAGAAAGACGCGGTGAATTTTAATTTTAATAGCGTCGGAGTTGAGTTTCCCACGGAATGAGAATGTCGCGGGAATGCGTTATCAGCGCGAACAATTAAGCTGAAGCTTAGTTCGACTGCTTTTTGCCGGTGTGGGGTTAGTTTAGGATTAGATGTTGCTGACTTGCATAAATATTACTTTAAGAGCGAGGAGGAAGAATGTTGGCAGATTGTACTGTTTCGTTAGCTATGTTACGTATAGTATTCATTTATTTATGATACAAAATTACTTTCGATTCGGTCGAGGATTTCATCATCTTCAGTGGTGCAGAATGTCTTTTAATATGACTTAAATATTAAAGCTACAAATTTGAATGAGCACAGTGCTAACTCAATAAATCAACCTTAAGATGAGATGAACAGGGCATTTTAATACTTCTAATTTGTCAAGATGCAGAAGAGTGGCCTATCTTAACAAATTTTTATAGATAAATTTAGATAAATTAATTTATTTTTACGCGGGAATTGATTGTTAATGATTTGCGAGTGAATTCTTTACTAATCTCTTAGCATATTTTTTTACAGCCAATATCACAGAGACTTCAGCTAAAAGCTCCACTCGTCGAAACTTTTCAAACACTGCAAAAGGAGCGTCGGAAAAACATCAAGCGGAAAGCGGCTCGTTCGTTAGCAACTGCAAGGCTTAGCATGGCAGAAAACAAGGCGGCGGGCGTCCGATCTCCGGCACCGAGGCATAAACCCTCGCCACCCCCGCCCAAGTCAACAGCCCGAATTTCGTTGTAATTCCGGACGCCCCGTAGCTGGAAAAACAGATAGCCTCGGTGAATTTAAGCAGCCGTGCAGCCTCGCGATATTGACCACCCACACGTCCAGGAGAGGCGGTGAATCGTGTGTGCGGATCTGCGGGGGCCCTGGGGCACTCGATAACGATGACGCATAGGCCGTCGTCGCGAAACCGAGAGAAGATGCCGGATAAGGTCGCCGGAACGGGCGAATAAAAGAGCCTTGGTCGAGATAAGCGAGGAAGGGCAGGCCATTACGAATTATCATATTGCATCTCTGCGCTTTGCTCCTTCAGAGCCGCGCCGTGTAAGTCGGGAATAAATACGGGGGCCACGCTTTAACGTTCTAATTTACAAGACAATATCCGCGCTACGAGCGCCGGCTTTTCTCGACTGCAAAATTGCCAGATAGCAAGAAACGCGTCGGAGGCGCTTTTCTTACCGGTGAGCTTTTCGAATGTTGTTCGCTGCGGAGGCAAGGGAAGCGCTGTAAAAAGCCGGAGAAGTAGCGCGCGCTGCTGCTGTTTCTGTAATGGGACTCGGGGATATTTAAATAAACTGGGGTATTGTTCGCGCTTGGCTTTAACGCGGCTTGAAAGGATTCTTCAGATAAATTTAGGCGACGGAGATTACCGAGCTTTTGGTCTTGTAACGCTTCATTTGAATGAAGGGGATGATTCGTTGAAATGGAATTTTTTGAGTTTTTATTTTATTTTTTTTACAATCATTTTTATCTGAATTAAGTATCCTAACATATTTATGTTTTGCTTTCAGGTAGAAAACTTTTGCCAACTCTGATACCGAAAATAATTGTTAAGCAACGTAAGGGATGTTTCAAATGCTACATAAGTTTGAAGTGCAGTCGGAAAAACAGATTCAGTCACATTGAAAAGACTCATTCATCAAGGACGATCAACCTCGTCAACATGGTGCGTACGGATAGGATGGATAAACAACTTGAGATTTCCTACGTGATAAACGAGCTTTGTAAAGGATACAGTTATATAACTCATGTATAATCCAAGGGTACATTTGCGTCAAACAATCTTAACATTGAATGAAAAAAATTCGCTTAACAAATGTAGCGCGTATCTATGATAATTTTAGTCTATTAAATATTACTTTTACTTTTTTATGTATAGCAACGCATTCGATTAAAAACTGTCATTATGAATACTTCAAAATTTTTGTTGCTGGTAAAAATATTATCTAACAAGAAGAATATTTCAACTTCGTCACGGATTTGGATGAAACTTTGGAAACCGTTTTATAATACCCCTCAACAAAACAGACTACCTTTATATTAATCTCGGAACGCACCAGTTAACTCGTAGAGATGGTTAAATTCCTTGAAATTTTCTTCTAATAGTATATATTTTTTCTTTCAGCCTTAAAATACATACCAATATGGACCAAGAAATAATGTCAAGGAAAACTCAAAACTATTATTTAAAAATTGTTTGCGTACGTCAAGCAAATATTCAGATCTGCTATTGCTAATAATTTTGGATATCAAAAGAAAGTTGAGGAAATTTGGAAATCTATCTGAGAATTGATAATATAATTTACGAGAGGAGTAGGTACTGCAGTCCAGATTACATCAGGTCATCTAAGCAAAAAAAATATACTAGCCTGTCAAAAATAAACTATTGTTTAAGAACGAATGTACCTATTTTCATAAATAGAAAGAAATTAATCAATATACTTTATAAAAATATAACATTTTCAAGCTTTTAAAATACTCAGCTGTATACATTATATATTAAAGATGAAACTCACAATTTGTTTGCTTTCTTTGTGATTATTTATTAATAGTTATATTATCCTTCATGAAACATGTAATTTAGTATTATATTAACTTTCTGGGACTAAAAATTTTATTTATTTTTTTTTCAGAAACGGGGACTAAGCATTCTTTAAGATACAACTGTGGCGCTGTGAAACTCAGTTTTCATTGTTATCACTATCATTATCATTCCAAGAGAACTGGTCGAATTCTAACATCTGCGAATGATATAGTATGAATTGTGTAATAAATGTTAATATTTTGTTTCAGAAATGACACGAATGCCAGTACTATACGACTGCAAAAAAAGATTCTTGTCCTGATGATTTCGGACAAGTATAAACGGAATATGGCATTGAAAAAGCCTCGTTATCTAGTGGCAGCGAAGATAATTGTTCCACGCCGACCAGCCTGAGCTCTAATGAATGAATATATCGTTGGTCTGGTGCAAAGTAGTGCCATCTTGGAGTCCGAATAGTAAATATTTTATTCCTACTAATTTATTGATAATTATCATAGAAATTTTCTCATATTATCCCTGGAAATCAGGGAATTTTATTTACAGGATTTTGTATAGGCGCCATCAAGAAAAAATAAAAATCATTAAATTAGACCAAACAGTAATAGTAACAAAAGAAAAATTTATTCTCCAAATTATCCGTAAACTCTGAATAAATATTTACTATTCTAATATTTCTGCAGCTTGTACTTGTTTCCCAGTGATGAGAAGTATTCAAAGCACTCTGTTCGAAAAATTCCCTGCACTGCACAGTATATTTGAAAATAGCGTGGTCTCCGGCCTACGGAAAAAAAGTCAGCCTCTCAGAGCGGATCGCTGGAGCTTACAGCATCGCGCAAGATCCGAATCTCGAGATGCACAATGCCGGGAATCGGGCAATTACGCGAGCGAGCGGAAGCCCGGGCGCGCCAGCTCGCAGACAATATCGACGCCGGCGGGTCGGCGCTCGCCGGGCACGACAATCGGCCCCGTGAATCGGATAAGCGCGGCCAATTATCGGCGGCTTCGGCGTTTTGCGCGCGTTTGCCACCCCCGCCGGGCCCATTGTTATTCGCCGCGCGTCTCCACCCCCGAAATGAATTATCGCGAGGCGCAGGCGGCACCTCGAGGCTCTCGCGGTCCGACGGTAAACGAAGGAGGACGCGCGCGGGGGTGAGAGCCCCAAGCCCTCCTCCGATGCGGCCCTCGGGGCTCTTACCTGCTGCTCGCGCGCGGCACATTTCCCGAGCACGAGCGGAGAGGGACGTGCGAGTGCGTAAAACGAGTTTTTCGAGCTGCTTTTGGCGTCGTCTTGACAACACGTGCGCCGTGTTAGCTTTCGCCTTTTCGCTTTTCTTCAATTATTTCTTTTAATATTTTGTCAATCTAATAAATAAATAATGCATTTTACTATTTTCGTTGCAGTAACGAAACGAGTGCCAACATTAAGACTACACAAACTGGAAGAGTTGCTGCCTAGAAAAGAGGAAAAACTGCACAATAAGTCTTCATCTAAATTGAGAAAATGCGATTATAGCAAGATGATTGCATTCCGCTGCCCCTACTGCGATTTTCGCTCTAAATATCGGAATAACTTAAGGAAGCACGTTTCTCATGTACACCCATCAAAAAAAGTGTATGAAATCAAATTACCCATTACAACAAATATAGCTAAATTAACGCAAAGATTTCCTTATAAAACAAACTTTTATGAACGGTACAATTGTGCTAACTGCGGCAGATCTTATAAGCATAAAAAAACTTTGTGTACACACCTGCGTATCGAGTGCAACAAGGAACCGCGATGGAAATGTCCCTACTGCGATTATCGCTCTAAGTATAGAAGCTGCATGAAAAAACATATTCGAATTAAGCATTCGTCAAAAAAACTAGATGTTGTCATATTTGATGGTTTTCCGAGGTTTTCTTATGTACCAAATGTTTACAAACAATACAATTGTGCAAATTGCCATAGATCTTATAAGCTAAAAGATAGTTTGTATAGGCACTTGAGTTTCGAGTGCGGCAAGAAACCGCGATTCAAATGTCGCTACTGCGATTACCGCTCTAAGCAAAAAGTCTGTATGAAAAAACATATACTACGTAGGCATCCGTCAAAGAAAATAGATATTATCACATTAGCTCCTAATAGGCACTTAAATAATACATTTTAATATTTTTATTGTACTAACGAAACACATGCCAATAATTCGACTACGCAAACTGGAAGAATTGCTGCCTAGAAAAGAGAAAAAATTGCACAATAAGGCTTCATCTAAATTGAGAAAATTCGATTATGGCAAGATGTTATAAGCAAAAAAAAAATTTTGTGTACAAACCTGCGTATCGAGTGCAACAAAGAACCGCCATACAAATGTCCCCACTGCGATTATCGCTTCAAGATGGAAGGAAACATCAAGCTACATATTCAAGCTAGGCATCCATCCAAGAAACTAGATATTGTCATTTTAGCTCCTTCTCAAAACATTGATGATTTTCCGAGGTTTTTTTATGTACCAAATGTTAACAAACGATACAATTGTGCGAATTGCGCGAAATCGTATAAACTATAAAATTCAAATGTTGCTATAACTGCGAGAAAATGATCACTCCAAGAGAAAGGATAAAAACATATAATTGAAGCTGGGCATCCATCAGAGAAAATGAAAATCATTAAATTAGAGTCTTCCCAAATCGAGGAAATTCCCAGGGTTCCTTGCATTCGAAACGAATAAGATCAATACAATTGTGCAAATTGCGACATGTCTCGTAAGCAAAAAAACAACTTTGCGTAAAATCTTATAATTAAAAGGAGCTTTGTTAAAAGAGACTACTTTGATCGGTCACCTTCGTTTCGGATCCCCGAAATGTAGAACATGTTCCTACTGTTATTATCGATAGGATTATTATTGCCGAGGCCCATACAGAGATTAAAAATCCTAATAGGCATTGCGATTTTTAAAAGAAAAAAAGCGTGCGATAAAATGTAACACGTATGTATCTGTAAAAATAATATGAGCAACTGTAAAAAGTGTTTTAACCTACGTCAGAAGCGTCTATAAATTGTAACTTAGCGCTTAAT
>JAWWEN010052814.1:0-42705 GCA_035582955.1 Sycophila texana | reverse complement strand
CAGCGCTATAATCGCTTGGTTCTCACACGCAAAACACGCGTATAA
The DNA here is from genome assembly GCA_035582955.1 of Sycophila texana. Classification (NCBI taxonomy): domain Eukaryota; kingdom Metazoa; phylum Arthropoda; class Insecta; order Hymenoptera; family Eurytomidae; genus Sycophila; species Sycophila texana. The sequence continues at coordinate 42,660 of JAWWEN010052814.1, read as the reverse complement.
ACGCGAATTTCTCACACTGAGTTATATAAAAGCATTTCTTACAACGCTTACGTCATATAAGAAAATTATCCAATCGCATAAAACCGCGCATGGAAATAATATAAGCTGGGAATCTAGTTGTCGCGCGAGGAATCGAAAACAGGCACTTTTATTTTGCCTCTCATAAAATCGACGCACATACGCAGCGCGAGCTTCCATTTCGCGCCTTGCGATCGTCCCGCGTAAACTCGGCCGTAAAGGCCACACCGACAACGGCCGATATTACGCGCAGGGGGTGGTAAGGGGGGTGAGGACGAAGGAGAGAGTTGGGGGACCTTTATTCCGTCGTTGATCCCTCGCCTCGGTCTCGGACTTTTTTCGCGCTCTCCAGCTGCAAAGTTATTCATGCTGCGGAGGTCGGGGAAAGAGGACTCGATTCGATTCTTATTGCGCCAATATCTTGGAAAAGAAATGAGCAGCGATTTATATTTCAGCGGAGGAACGTAGTAAACCCGACGCCCCGCGTCGTTGAATCTTTTTTGCATTGCTATCGATGACGCGCGGGCGCAACCCAATGATTTTCTTCTTTTACCGCTGCATTGGAATTGAATGCGCTAAGGATGATTTGATATTTTTGCGATTTCTTTTTAATGTTGTAATACGAAATTCCTGCATGAAATTTTTATATAAGGGATAAAATGTTTTTTATATATTTTTATATAAGGGATAAAACATAAATTTACTATGTTTACATATCTTTTTTAAAAGACTATTTTTGAAACTAGAAATCACTTCAGATTTGTAGTCAGTATCTTCGTATATCATTGGTTACTTTAACTTTTTTTTAGTTTAACATTTTCGTAAGAGATCAAAAATAACATAATTTTCTTCTTTTCTACATGAGAGTACATTTCATACACTTTTACTTCATAAATTTTTGTCAACTGAAATCCAAGTATTCTTTTTAATCGGTATTCTAATTCTTCCTTATTTTTCAAGTTTTTTAACGACGATTTACGTAAGCTGCTATTCAAATAACGACATATTGTTTTTCGATACGCAGCAGAAGATACCCTGTCTCAGCACGCTTAAAAAAAAAAAAAAGATCACGCCATAATTAAATCCCGAGCACTCTCGAGAATCAAGCCGAGACCGTAGTTTTACTTCCCCACAAAAGGCAACAGCATCACACCAGGGAACAATGGGCTTCCGAAAAAATTCTCCGTAGCACCACCACTTAATACTTAGGAGCCCTTCACAAAACGGTTTTACTCTCCTCCCGCGCGTTCCCCGATTATTATTTCGAGGCACTCGTCCCACCCGAGCTTTCTTAATTAAAAAAAAAAAAAAAAAAAAAAAAAGAGAAGAAGTTAGAAAGCAGGAGGCGCATTGTGTAACGCGAAGCTTTAACAGCATTGGTGCCTTCGAGACACAATGCGAGCGCGATTCTTTTCTCCTCCCGGGCCGCGATATAAGTAAGTCGAGACAAAGCCGGGAAATGGACGCGAACAAAGGGGCACGGCGCGCGGGTGGCGAAATTGAGAAAACTGCGCCGCGAAGGATGCTTCGACGCGAAAAACGCGCTTCTGCCTTCCTGGATTTACAGATTATGAAGTGGATGGAGGAGCCGACAATAATGCCGGGACCGCGCGACCAGGGCGATAAAACTGTCGCTACGCTCTGTAATTTATGCGCCGACTTTTAATCTCGCTTTTCTATTGTTTTTCCATTCCGAAGTCCTTTTAACGTCGTATATGCTTTAATGTTTATACCGCGTTTTTTTTTTATAAATTTATTAGTTGTACTTTTTGACTATAACTTTTTGACGAAATCAGGGTAGAGTTAACTTATATTGTTTAAAATCATGACTTGTTCAAGCAAGTTTTTTTAAGTGCGATAAAAATTAATAATTTTATTATCCGAATGTACACTGCTAACAATTTATCAAACAATAACAAAATATAAAATTGGTGTATTAACTAACAAACTGCAGAAAGACAGTGTTTTATTTTAATTACTTTAAGAAAACTATAAAAATATTGAGTAAAAGTATTCTCTAATGCAATAAAATTTTACGTCTAATGCAAAACGATAAAAAAATACATTTCAAACATATTTTTTGCATTAAACAAAACACAAAAAAGAGTACATTAAAAAAATAGTTTTTTAAATTTTATATCGAAATAGAAAATTTCCGTCGAATATTTCGACTCGAGCATCTGTCTAATGTACCTCTCGAAAAGAAAAAAAAAAGAAAAGAAAATAGAAGGACAACAAGAAAAGTAAGCTAAAGGAATCTCGAGAATTCCGAATAAAATAAATTAGGGCATATATATCGGATTCACGTCGTTGAATTTCCGATGTGTCGTTCATTGTTTTCAATGCGGAGTGGCGCGCGCACCGCGAGCGCTACTCAGCGAACGTCGCCCTTTAAGTACCTGACTCCCGCGTCTCTCCCTTTTTCCCGACGTCTATTCCTCCTCGCGGGCTTCCTCCTGCATTGTGCGTCGAACGACAACGACGGGCTCGCATTATACGCCGGGAATCCCGACGGGCATCGCGCAGGAGGCGGAGAGGAGGTCCCGACTCTCGTAGTTTCTTTTATCGCAGCCGAGAAATGGAGACGCGCTCCCGGCGGCGTCGTAAAGGATCGCCCGAAAACTTCGGCCTCCGTTATATTTCTTTTTCACGCGCTCGCCGGGTACGCCGCCCGCACGGAATTAGGTTTGCAAAGGAGTAAACATAGCGACCGGGGGCGTTTGCATAAATAGGAGGCGGTGCTCGATAAAAAGGGATAGGCGAGTATTCCTTGAGTACAAACGTTTGAATGAACCTTAAGAATTTGCTTTATTTATTTTTTACTTGAATTGTTCGGTAAATTTGTCATAATAATTATAAAATACTAATAGCTATTATTTATTATTATAAGACGACTTGCGAATATCTCAGGTTAAATACGTCTTATGCGATTTATTGAATTAAAATAATTAATGTGTATGTTATATTTTAGTCGCAAGATAAATATATACAAATTTTGAAGTTGATGGTGTTAATGACCTTGACAGTTTTAAATAGAACTTGTTACAAACTGTGTAAGCTTTTAAAGAGCGGAAAATTCTACTTTAAATTATATGATCGGTGAAAATGCTGCGTATGGGTTTAAACTGTTCTGTTTAGATTAAATTTGTTTCCTATATAGTATTATTGTTATTTTAAAAAACAGGTGTTATTTGAATAAATAAATTAAACCTTAAAGTAACCTTATACAATCCTCACTGCATAAGAAAAGAAGTATGAAAAAAAGCAACTTAAATGAAACCACTATTTTATTTGAATATATGACAAGTAGTAACATGCGAGTATGGTCAGACATGGCGTTTTGTTTAATAAGATGCCAAGACGTAATAAGCTCCACTTCACTACGTTAAACTGATTAATCTTTTACTTGAGAATCTATTTTAATTGTCGAAGAAAACCAGACTATCAGATTTATTTTAATATCTACAGTACCTTAAGGTAATTTTCAAGTAGTAACTTACATTAAATTTAATAAATACGAACAGCCTAATAATCAGCATATCAACAAAACTAAACATTCTCGTCAATAAGCATTGAAAAAGTTATATCGCGGTGACTGCAGCTCCTTTAAGCCTGCTGCCTGAGCAGGCAAGCACGAAGGAAATGTACGCAGCAAACGCGGCGTCAAGCTTTTTAACGGAGCGCCAAGTACTCGTCGAGCGCACCAAACGTCGAAATAGCGCACAAGAGAACACATTCAAACACGCATACGCACATTCACATTTACCCAAACACACACGCACAAACGCACGGACACGGACACTATAAAATACGCGCATGTACATAGACGCAGACACTCGAGCGTAGAGCCGGCTGAGCCAGCTGCAGAAGCGAAGACTTAAACGCGCGAGCGAGCCCCGTAAGCTGTCATTAAAATGTTCCGCAAGATCGACTGCGCCAACGAGTTCCACGGGTAGATGGTGTAACGCCCCTGCCACGCGACTCTGCCGACGCAGCGCCTTTGCTTTGTTGCGTGCCCACCGGGTATCCGCCGCCAGTCGAACAATTTTTCAGCGACTTGAGCTTTTCGAACGCATACCCCGTGCTTTATAATGATGTATATATACGCGTGGCTACGAAAAAATTCTCTTATTTCTTCGCGCCGGTGGAAATGTATGCGCCCTGGCAATGGGGTTTACGAATGTTTTTATAGGAGAATTTGTTTTGGTAGAGTAGGCTACTGCATTAAAATGGCAAGTTTACATCGTGAATGTATGAATAGACAGATACGGAATATGGTGCGACAAGTGCATCCATCAAAATTAAAGGATTCGTGTAGAAATAAAATTAATAACGCAGAATTACGTTCAGAATTATTTTCGTGTTATGTGAAAAGTTCCAGAGATATTTTTGGATAAATTATGGATTACATTTTCAATTGAAGACGACAGTCGAGAATTTCATTGAAAAAAATTACAGAGATCCGGAAAAAAAATTCCTGTACTATAAATCGTCCGACAATTACAATTTTTCTCATAATTTTTTCGATTTTCCTCGCTTACTTCTGGTTTGAATATTCTACATACTGCAACGTAAATAAAAAGTATATGGAATCTTTCGGGAATGACGAATTTTATTCTAATAGAGAAAGCACGATATTTTCTCTCTGGCATTTTACAATAAAAACAGCAGTTAAATCCTCCACGACAAAATCACATTGCGAATTCCAGCCAAATTCATACAAAGTCACGTGCATTACCCAAGGAAACGTTCCTTTCGCCCCCGCGGAAGGAAAGAGCGAGACCCGCGCGAAAGGGGACAGAGCGGGAAAAAAGCGAGAGGATAAATTTTAAGAAAATACCTTACATAAAGGATCCGAGGGGTACAGGGGCCGAAGAAAATCCACGAGGAAAGTGGCTGGAAAAGCGTCGGGAGGCTCGTCCGGTTGAAAGGAAAGCCTTTTCCACGGAGGTCGTCAAGTGGCCACCGGTATATATCTTCCCCCGGGAGGGTCGCCGCCGTCGGGTAGAAGGGAGGGGGGGGGGCGAAACGACCGTCCATTTTATTAGAAGGCATCTTTCAGCGCTGGAATCTTATATCATTTGTCCGGCGTCGCCTATTCAGCGACGGGGTGGGCACTCCCCTCGCGCCTGCAGCGGCGCATTGCATTCGCGGGCTCTCCCGGTGAGGTGCACGAGCTCCGCAGATTCTTGCGACGCTGTGGCCGGGCTTTTCTAGGTGAGAGTAAACTACCGTCGGGCTTGGGATTGATTTAGGTCAGGCCTTCAATGCCGTCATTTGCTATTGGAAATCGAACGTATTGCCGGGAATGTCTCTTACATCGGGTGTAATGAAAATTTTGAATTATACTGCGGTGTGTGAATTCAAATTCCAGCTGTTCTCTTTTTATTAGTTTACTGTATTTGCATTAATTATTAGTTGAATTGTCGTTGATTAATTATTATGTTTGGACTGATCATAATTTTTTATGGGTAAATATGATACACGCTGGTATTAGAATTTCAGTGAAGAGTATAATCAAAAAGTTTATTATCTAATGCACACATTTCAAAACAATTATTATTATTAAAAAATAATAATATAATTAGATTACCATTAATTTGCAGTTCTACAGATATCCACTATTTTCGATATTACATTCGTCCACTTGCCTATCGAGTAAACATAATTTACAATGTCAAATAAATCTAGAGTCACATATTTTAAAATAAAATCCATTTTCACTTAATCACATTTAGATAAATGTTTCACATTCCTTCTAACCAATATAATGATCACCGTGTTCTCTATTATCTAAGAAAAACTGGCGTTCCTCAATAAAAACAAAGACGTCTGCAAGAAATCATTGCCGAAGTTAAATTGCAAAAGTCATGATATGATGATGAGGAAATAAATTCGCATTACAGTGCGCGCCCTAAACCGAAAATCGGCGCAACAACGCTAAAGCGCGGGCGGATGGTCGATGCTTTACGACGCAATGGCACGAGGACTCGGAAGTTTCCGGCCTGACTACGAAATGACGCGGCCGGAGGGAAGTTTATGAACGGAACGATTGTCTTCGTTCCAACGGGTTGACTCCTTTTACGAGGGAGACGTCGCGTAAATTCGAAGGCACGTCAGCTTGATTCATAGGCGCGGCCCGCTAGGATTTTCCCGAGGCCTCCGGCCACGGCCGTTCTGTGTTTAGAGGAGCTTTATAATTAATCGCAGGGTTTTATCCCCCCTCCACCCCCTCCAATCTTCCCCCGAGGGTTTACGGCTCTTTCTTTTCGGCGCTTCGTGACGCTTTATGGATGGGGACACGCCGCTTTTTATTGACTTGATTTTGCTTTACGGTGTATCGAGACTTTACGGTTTTTGTTCTTGATGCGCTATCATGTTAGTTTGACATGTAGTAAATCGGATGATGCCGCTGAAAGTCATAGAACATTTTTTTACGCGAACAATGATTTTTTTTTTTCATCCGCAGTAAAAATGTATCTTTGTTGCAGTACGTTATGTGAAACCTGGTTTTAACAAGTAAGAACGACGTTTTTTATAATGACAGTTAAGAATTCAATTTTTTTTTTAATTTTTTTTATATTATTTGAAAATGAAGATGAACTTTTTAAAATATCTGATTGTTTTTATATTTCCATACCTGTGATTCTCCATTATCGTCAATATTTGGATTTTAATGACTACCTTAATAAAACTCATTGTATTATTAGCTTTTTTTTGAATAATTTTTGTATACACAAGAAAAAGATAGTGGTAAATTTTTTATTAACTATTTTAAAAGATGCGTACATTACTCGTCTCTAAATTAAAGTAATTGGCAATCACTTCATAATTACCGTTCTGCATAAAATACGTGGTTAATCGATCGAGCAAAAAAAAAAGTCGGTAAAATTCAACTCCTCCAACTTCATCCTCTGCTCCTTCGACTATCGCATCTTCTTTCCGCGCAGCGACTACCGCGTGACGTGAATTTCGCCCGTATCCAGAGTAGTCTTCGCGTGACAGACAGAAAATGAGAAAAATGCCCGACGCGAGAGAAAACTCGGCCTCTAATTACGGCTTTCCCGAGGGTCGCGCGCGCATTAATCATCCGCAGGAAGGCAGAAGCAGAGGGGTGGCGGCGAGGGGGAGTGGGGGAGGACGCGGAGGCAAGCGAGGCGAAATAAATGTTTCGAGTTTCCGCGCGGATATCTTTTCATAGGGCCGATTTTCCAAGTGTGTTTCGAGGAGTGGGGGAGGCTGGCTTTAGTGCGACTACGTGGGCTCCGGGCTCAATTGATAAGGATAACGCCGAAATTTATGTGCGCGAGCTCTACGTGAGTGTTGTGCTTTATCTTAGCCGTGGGGCCCCGCGCCGCGCTTTGACGCTACTACTCTCCAGCCGCGTATTACTCGACGATGTAATTTGTGGCTACGCTTTTCCTCCTTTTTTTTTTGTTCGCTCTCTCGTCCGGCTAACTCTTTTTCTTTCGAGATAAACTTACGAGCAGTTTCAACGCTCTCTTTTTCCTGAAGGTTCATATTTGCTTGGATGCAATATTTATACTATTCAAAATACATTTGAATGCACGTTAAATATTTTTTTAGGTAATTTTATATGACAGTTTTATTTATTTTTTTCAGCAGTTTATCGTTTATTTCAAAAATGTTTTATGTTAATAATTGACTTGGATCAAAATCGCACATTCTACAGTTTAAAAGGAACCTGATCTTCATCAGCAATATCGTTCTTTAACCAATTTTAATTATATAATAAAATGAAATGTTGTTGTAATTGGCGAACTACATACTGGTTTTTAAATTTTAAACTATTTTCATAAGTCGTGATTTACTTTTAAAGTAGATTAGGATGTAGGCAATAAGTACTGCATGCATGGCTGAGAAGTTGCACGGTTACAGGCGCCTTTATTATTTGGTACATGTCTTACCGACCCACACTGCTACTACTTAAAACTATTTATTTCTATCTCAATGGAAGAATATTTACAATTTAAATTCGATATTGCGATACTATGAGAATAATCACTTCATGACTGAAAAGTTATACAGTCGCATTTACTGTTTAGCATGTGCCGTATCTATCCCGTCTGTTACTACTTATTATTAGTTGTCTCTTTCACATTCTAAATGTAATTGTAAATTAAAAGTAATTTTACGGCGCCATGAGAATAATCACTTCATGACGGAAAAGTTATATAGTCGCATTTACTATTTAGTATATGTCTTACCAACCCAGTCTGTTACTACTTATGCGTAGCTGTTTCATATTCTAAACGTAATTGTAAATTAAAAGCAATTTTGTGGTACTATGAAAACAATTACTACATACCTGAAAAGATTTACAGTCGCATTTACTATTTAGTATATGTCTTACCAACCCCGTCTGTTACTACTTATGCGTAGTTGTGTGTCTCTCTCATATTCTAAACGTAATTGTAAATTAAAAGCAATTTTACGGTACTATGATAATAATTACTTCATGACTGAAAAATTATACAGTCGTATTTACTATTTAGTATATGTCTTACCAACCCCGTCTGTTACTACTTATACGTAGTTGTCTCTCTCATATTCTAAACGTAATTGTAAATTAAAAGCAATTTTACGGTAGTATGATAATAATTACTTCATGACTGAAAAATTATTCAGTCATATTTACTATTTAGCATATGCCTTACCTATTCCGCCTGTTACTACTTATAAGTAGTTATCGTATTCTAATCCCAAATTAAGAGGAATTTTATGGTAATCTCGGAACACGCAATGAATAGTTGCATTATATAACGGCAGAGTTTCCACCGTTAAATACTGCGTCGGAAGCCAAGAACGTCCGGCCAAGCAAACAAAGGATTCAGCATAATTTTTCGTAGCGTGGTAGGACCGGAGCGTATAAGCTCTCCGACATTCTAATTGGCCTCTCGGCTAAGCATCGCATAAACTGGCAATTATCTCTGCTTCTTTCGCCTGCTAGAGGTTACTTCCACTGTAACTTAAGAGAGGAGAAGATTTGTTGACGGAATTAAATGGTCATTTGTTGCGCAAACTTTACTCGAGTACCGTTATTTTAAAATCTGAAAATCTGATTATATTTTAGCAGATTTTTGATTGCCTGATTTATTTGAAAATAATTAATACTTTTAGGACTCTCGATACGTGGTCTAGTTCATTCCGAATCATAAATTTTAATTGGCACTTTACGAATAATACCTCAAAAGTTATTTTGATAATAAAGTATATTTCTTAAAATTTGCTTTGGCTGAAAAAAGAGAAAAAAATAGATAAAAAAAATGCAGAGGAAAGATTTCTGTACTCCTGGACGATTCATCCTCTGAACGAATTACTTTCTTCAAATAAGAAAGACCATCAAAGCGATGTTGAACAAAAGGAAGGGGAAAAAATCAACATGGCGCGACCTAGAACAGAAAGAAAGAGAGGGAGAGAGAGCCAACACCTAAGGGCCGTCAAGTAAAATCTCCCGACGAACTACCTTCGAAAAACTAACATTCAACTCAAACGCAAACTTTCTTCCCTCGGAAGCCCGAAAGGAAACGAGCAAAGATCCGCGCGCCGAGGGGTAAACTGCCGGATCACACCGTGGCCCCGGTGGCAAGGATAAATCGTCGCCTCGGCCGCGGTAATAAATACGAACTAATTGGATTCGCGTTTGTGCCTGGGCGTTGAGTTATTATTGCGCTTTGTACATTCGCGAATATTAATATCCCTTCCGCTCTATCTCCTCCACTGTCGCTTTAATTACTACGAATAAAATTTTTAGTGCAATGGCTAGAGGCAAGGTTGATGTCTTCAATGATTTTTTCATTAAGCTTCATTGTATGGTGAATAAATTTGGTAAAATAGTTTTGATGGTTTTTAACGGAAGCAGGTATATCTGTAGATCGTGAGAAAAATTGTCATCTAAAATTTATGAACTAAGTATAGATGTAGTAAACTGTATTAGACTACGCTGTAAAATTTTTTAACTATGTTTCAATAAAATTTAATTGTTTATTTCTTTTTTAATCAATTATTAGTTGTACTTCTTCTACATTCTGATTTTTATTCTATTGATTAAAAAAAATACAACACTGCACTTTGTACTACATTTACATTTATTAAAAATACTACAATAAAGTATTTGTCACCTGAATATAAAAAAAATCAAAAATCCATTACCGAAACTGCAAAAAAAAATACGTCGCTATTAAGTTCAACTGGAGGTTAAATACATTTTTAATTAATCGTCGCGACGGCAATTTGATATTGAGGGGTGAGAGCCAAAGGACCGAGCGTTTTCACACGTGTCCGCCAGCGGAGAGTCTCAAGAGAGTTATTAAATTTTCACAGCCGGCAGGCAGTCTTAAATATCGATTTTACAGTAGAGAGAAGACGCCCTCGGACCGTATCTTCGTCTTCAGGCTTATTCGCTGGATGTTTCACGAGGTTCCGCTCTTCGAGCGGCACTGCTCTCTTTTTCAGCGGCTGATCGTCGTCCCTGGATGGATGTCGGAACTCCGCTATCCTAAAAGAGCACGTGCATCTCCTTTAGCACGGATTTCTGTGCGATTCGGCGGAGCATGAAAAAATCAACGAAATTTCCTAGAAATCGAAAGTACCGACAATGTTTGGTATCTTTTTTTTTTTATATTGAAAATTGATCTTAACTGATTGTGTGATAGAAAATCAGAAAGTGAATTTCTTTCTTTATTGTCGAAGTATCCTTTTTTTACCCACATTACTCTTATAACAATTTTAATGAAAAAAAAATCATGAATGGAACTACATCTCATACGGGAAATGAGAAAGAAAATAGACAAGACGTAGATAATTCGTTGATTCAATATCTGGCGTACGACAAAAGTTGATTATACGTCTGGAAAAATTGGAGAGGAAATAGGATCGGAATAAAGGGAAATCGCGGTTTCGATGAACATTATAGTCGTCGTTCATTCTTAGATTCAACCCACTTAGAAATGGTAAGGAAATGTTAGAATAAAAGAACAAAATTAGTTAGAACAAAATTTCATTCATCTTTAAAATAAACGTGAAACTCTTAGAATTATTTTCTACCTGTAAATACCTATAAAGTATTAGGATTTCAATTAGCAACAACTTTTGTAAGCAAATACGTAAAAATAATGAGTATAAACTTCTAATAGCGGTTAAGCTGTTTTATACAACTCGCTGGCAAATTAATTAACTTTTAGTAGACAAGCCGCTCCCTGAAGACAGGTAGTGGAAGGCTGTCGTTGAGCTTCAAGTCAATCGATTAAATGTCAATCGATCAGGCCTGGGATTAAGATAATTTCGTTATCACGGCGAAGCGAATGGACGGACGCGTCAAATGGTGTCTACAACGTCTGGTGTTACGACATGCGTCGATCGCTGCTCAATTGATTTTCCCACTTTATGCGTGCATGTCGAAGTTTCCGTCACATTTACCATAACTAAATTAAATATACATTCTCAAATAAATCGGCAGTAACTTTACAATCGATCAAATGTGACCTGATTGAATAAATTTTTATTTTCGGAAATTTTTTTAACAAGCTTATCATTGCTCCTTTTACTTTGTCAGCAAATTTTTGTTTATCTTTCTCAAGTTACTTGTAATTTATTTAAAAGCTTGGTGAACCTTTCGGTATATTTTTGTAACTTGTAATTTACACTGGTTTTCGCGTATTCGCTGTCCTATTTTCTCCGACTTATATTATGTAGAAAGGAATAAGATACTCTTTTTCATCCGACATTCGAAATGTCACTTATGCTCGCGTAAACGAGAAAAGATTTAAAGGCGTTTTCTTCGCAACGAAAATAAAAGTCTTTTTTAAAGCATTTTTTCTCTGTACTCGGTAAATAAAGAAGTGGGCTAAATAAACCTAATACTTGCACAAATGTAAAGTAATTTTTTTTTCTTATTTTATATATAATCTATTTCGTCAAATGGTACAATCTATTTCAAAGCAATGATACTTTGTCAAATGGTACACTGTGTAGCAAGGGTGCGAAGTGAGCTTCTTGTGAATGTGAAGTGAGCTTTTTGTGAATGCGAAGTTAGCAGTACAATTTGAAAGCGAAGCAGCTGCAGCCGAAGGCTAGCACTTCAACCACAAGGGGTCAAAAAAGCTTACTAGGTCTTTTCAACTGTATACCATAGTTTTTCTCACACGAGTATATATTTGAATTGAAGCATTATTTTTCTTTGTATCTAGAAGTTAAAATTGACACTAGCCAAATTGTGACTAGTCGAGGCTATGGATGTTTTTCTTATTTTCCAGCATCAAAAATAATTAAAATACGATATCATAGTACAATTACTACAGTTTGTATATGCACTTCATGCAAAAATTTAACATTCGGTATAATTATAATTCTCGTACTACTGCAAGAAAAAAGGACTATATTTTTCTTTCGACTTCAGCAGTCTTCAAAATTAAAGATAAAAAGTACTTCCTTCACCGTCGGATCCCTCATGCATTTTCTTCAATCTCAAAAATACAAGACCCTTCAAACAAACATCCACCCACGCCTCGAGGCATCTCATCTGAAAAAAGATGCAAAAAAACACGACTCACGGGTGCACGAGGGATCGAGCCACAGAAGACGTTAACTCGAGCGCTTGGCTCTCCTCTCCAGTAGAAACGCGATATCATCTCTTTGGCGCTCGAGGAGGGCGAGTGAGAGAGGAGGGGCGAGCGAGGAGGGCAGCGAGAGGGCATAGACCAGAGAACCGGCCGGCAGGCAGGTAGTTTTCGACGCCGCGAACACTTCCCTTCAATTAGAGCCTCGCTTGTCTCATCCTCGCGCGCTAGAGGAAACCCGAACATCCTCCCTCCTCCTCCCCCATGCGGAATACTAACTCCATTCCGCGAACTACGTCGATTGAGATCCGAAACTTCGTCAGGGCAAAGAGAGAGAGAGAGAGAGAGAGAGAGAGAGAGACAGGAGGAGGCGAGGGCCGGCGGGTCCTCTATGCAGCTTTCGGATGTAGAGTCGATTGTGTTGCATCGCTGTTTGATTGTTTCCTGTTACGCGCGGATACTCGACGCTGCTTTTTCGAGGGTGTAATTTAAAGAGGGACTTGTGCATTCATCAATGCCGGTAGTATGGATTTCCATTGTTTCGAGGGAAAATTCAGACGCGTCTGTTAATACTAAGTTACCTTGTTTACTGAAGTTGTACGGGAAACAGTAAGTGACGTATGAAAACATACATTTGCTTATATCAACATGGTTGTTTAGTTCTGTAACAATGAAGTTATTTTATAGGACGCAAAGTCTGAACTGTTAACATATTAATTAATTTCAGGTGAATTTATTAGACATTACATCCGTCAGTGATAAAGAGTGATAATTAAATAAAAAATGTGTTCGTTAGATTTTGAGATAAACAGACACACACAGTCACATTTTTCAATGAAATATTATAAAATAATCGAGAACACAAAACGTACTTCTGACTCGTTTTTTTAGAAAAATATAACTTTTTTACTATTGCAAAGCTTCTTTTAGGAGGAGTCAAAATTGAAGAAAATTCTCATCGGAATTGAAACATTTCAGGAATAATATACAAAACCTCTACTGTACTGTTATTTCGTCCTCTGAACTCTCATTAAAATATTATAACAATCCTCAAACTCTACCTTTAACTTTCATTTCGCAAACATCCAAAATCCTCTTGTGTTCGAAGTTAAATTTTTGCCGGAATTCAAACTGTGAACACCCAATAAAACGTACATACGTCGAAATCCACACAGAAGCATATATAAATCCCAGCACGACAAATCAAATAGAAGATCGAAACGACAGCCCCGCGGCAGAGCATAAAGAAATTCCCGCATCACGAGAGTCACATTCGCTTTAATTTCGAGCGTCGCAGCAGTTCCACCTTATTCCCGAAACTAGTCGAAACTTTTTGCCCCGTAAACTCCGCAGGCCCCAGCCCACCCATCGTCATCTCGCCCACGGGAACACATGTTTATGCGCGCGCAAGCATGCCTCCGTGGTAATAACCGTTGCGCGAGCGAAGGGAGCGTAAAAAAACAGGACTCTAGAGCGAGGCGACCGCAATCGCGTTTGTCAAACTGGCATCCTACGTATCGTTTCGCGATTTCTGCGATTCTCGTCGTGTTCCCTTGTCCTGGAGGCCTTCTTCGATTTGTACTTTACGAACATTTCAAAAGAATTGAATATTTAGTCGAGATCATTAAATAAAGTAATTAAAGTTTAATCAATTGATGGTTGTGATTATGATCTTAGTCTTTATCTATTTTTTTTTGTGTTATTCAAATTCCTAACTAACTAGGAGAGGTTTAAATATATACTACATTTTTATTTAAAGTTATATTTGATTTGTATTACCAAGTCAGGATGAATTTTGAGCCTCGAAGTTGAAATGAGAAGATATAGATTTGTAAGAATGTAGCTTCATATAATTACAATGTAATTTGGTAGTTCTATTGTTTTTTTTTTTTTTAGAGTACATTGACGTAAGAACTTTTTTTTATATTCTTTGTTACAATATTTCTATTCAAATTCGATCATTAACTTACAGACTAAGATATGAAAGATATTACTTTTACGAGGACATATTTGATTTATTTTCGTAAAAAGAAAACCTTATATAGTAAAGAAGTTAATAGTGAGAAATGTAAATGCGGCTGCCTATACTTCAGACTTCGATATCGATTCCGCTTCTTTCTATACCGAGTCTTCGAGAGTTTTTATTTTCTGTATCGAAATAGCAATGTATACGATTTTCCTTTTCGATTACAGCAGCGGGATAAAAGCCTGCAAACGAACGATGTAAAATTTAAGCAAACCATTGGGATATGTATAATACGTAAGCTGTTCGTTAAAAGCATTTGGAGAATTACTGCGGGTAACGTTTACAAAAAAATATGGAATAGAACGTTGGAGTACGAAGTCGTAAATAGTGATAAAAAAAGAGCGAAAACTCGGATACGCGCAGGGTATTTTTAGACCTTGTTTACCGTTAGTTATTCATGATATAAAAATACGAAGTGTTATTTCATTCGGCCAGACGAGGAACACTGCTCGATTGAACTCCTTGATGTTGATGTATGAGCGTCGAAAAAAAAATGCACAATGTTAGATTATTATGTTCATCTTTTAAAACCTTTTCCATGTCGAATTCGCTCTCTGTGCGCTGAAAAATCCATCATTTATTTTCGTCGAAAGGTACACAATGCGCAATCGTCAATACTCTGTCAGCTAAAAGTCTGAAAAAGTGTATAATAAAATCAACATGCAGCTTAAATCAGAACAAATGTCAATTTTACCGGTGAAAAATGAGCAAGTTTATAATACTATAAATAATCGAATTTGGTATTTTACTTTTAAACATGAAATATCAAAAAAAAAAAAAAAAAAAAAAAAAATACTGAGAACGCGCAAGTAGTTCAAACATTTTTAAACATTCTTCTTAAACTAAGGCTCTAGAAAAATTTTCCAAAATGAAAAAAAGAAGAAATGTTCTTGTTGGACTGGAGCCAATTCCTTTTTGACCTACAATAAATTGTACAGCAAAGTCTCATTTGAAACTTAAAATGCCTATTGAGCAAAATTTCGTTTTAATATCGTTTCAATAAATTGTAGTATTCCAATCAGTTACAAAAAAGAAAAAATGAAATAAGGGAGTCAGAATGCCACCTGCTTCTTGTAACATTTTCTATTATTATTTTTTTCTTTCCATGTAAAATTTCTAAGCTTAAAATATTGTCCCAGTTTTTTTCTTACAGTCGATCACATTTTTGAATTTAGCTCACGAAAACGTTCGCCCTTCCATTCTAATCGAGTCTCAAGTCACAGTTCGCAAGAAAAACAAAAACAAAAGGAAGGAGATCGGGGAGACGTGGCATCGCCCTCTGACCTTCCTCGGCGAGAAAATCCCGAAAGTTACACTTCCTCCCTCCCCTCCTCCCTCGGCCGGGGCGAAACAGCGAAACAAAGAAATGAGAAAAGCAAGGAAACTCGGCATTGTCCTCGCGCGCTGCCCCTAAATCTCCATCCCCGTCGCGCGCTCGACGAAAAGCGCCGGCGATTTCGTTTTCGTTTTCGTTCTCGCGCTCGCACTAGAGAAAGAGGGAGAAAGAAAAAGAGAAATAGAGAGACAGAGAGGACCTCCCTGTATTTATCTAATAGCTCTCGGGCTCGGCTTCTTCCCCGGCTTTTCGCGCGCACTTTGCGCCTCCATTATATGGGCAGTTTGCGTCTCTGCCCCCTTACCCCCTCCTTAAACTCCGCGCTCCGGCGTGTCCTCGAAATAATTAAGAGTTCATTAAACCAAGATTGATCGCCGACGCTTAAGGGCGGCTTTTAAGGAGAGCACCGAGGCTATCTCTTCTTGCCCCCCGGCCAGCCTTTTCTCTCTCTTCTCGCGCTATATACGGCGCGGGAATCGCTCGGCTGGAAATGGGAAAGAAGACTCTTTTTTTTTATTCTTGAGGATTCGTGCTCAGCTCGGCTTGATGGAGATTCTCTTGGTTTAATTGAATGCTTGAGGTTTTTCAATTATTGCTGTGTTGGTTTTTTTTTCCTTGCGGTTCTATATAGGGTGCACATTCAGATTTAGATTTTCTTCTGATGGGAATGGAATTAATTTACCAATTGTAAGATTTATTAAATTATGTAGGCTCTAAATATGAATAAGTGAAGATACACTTACTCTACGTGATAAGCCTTCCACATATCGAATATGTGAAAGACTTATCACATGTAATAGATGTATATTTACTTATATTTACTTATTCGAAGTGAATTTCACTTATACATATTTAGAGAGATTATTGTAATGAAGAAAAACGTATAAAAAGCTTTTTCAGCAATAGCTTTAGAAAAAGGAATACGTATAATAATTAACTGTATAAGCTTATTATAGATAAACCACAGTAGGTAGTTAATATGTTAAAAAATAGATTTAGAAAAAAAAAGCAATAAAACTCCTCTGGATGTTATCGTATACGTCAGTTCTTGTTGTGATTAATATGTCGTAAACAGAAATAATTCTGGTGATTTAAATTTAACAATTTCCAATCAAAATTACTCATTGCTAAATAAATCATTAGAGGAAAATGTGACTGATTTGACAGGTGATATGAAACAAAAGATTAAAAAGAAGAAATATTAAAAAAAGAACTGTACAACTTCCAGTTATTATGGCAATATTTAAAGGTATTATTATTTCACGAATCAACTGAAATAAGAAGAAAATATTTAAAAGAAGTATTGTAGAAGTAAGAATGTACCAATTAAATAATTTGAATAAATAATCAATAAATTTATTACTTCCGCTTCGTTTTTATCGTTTCTTTTCTACTACAATATTTTAATTCATGAACTTACGTTTCTGCAATGCATGAAAGAGATAAGAAAGTATCGTCATTGATGATCATAAAGCGAGTAATATCTTTATGACTATTATAATTTTTATACAAAATCATTAGTTTACCACCATCCGTCTAAAAATAAGTAAATGAAATTTCACCAGAATAAGTGATTCCAGTACTAGAATAAGTAATTAACTTATTGTAGCAAATCGAAGATTTTTCACGTGACTATTCACTTATTTTAGTCAAATGTTACTTATTTACTTTTCCAGGGATTATTACCAATAATGACAGCGATCATCAGCATAATGCATAAGCAAATCGGCACAGGATGGGAACCCCTCGACTGAGGACAAAGCAGCTACGACCGGAGTCGCGTCGCAGAATCGCAGAAACTTAGCTTTGTTCATGTGTCATCGAAACACCAGGCGCGCTCGAGATAGCGCAGATAAATCGCCGGAGATAAAGCGCGCCGGGGCGAGAGCATGAAAGTCCCTTCGTCACGTAGGCCCCGCGGGCCGCGCTCGTATTTCATCCGACATTCAATTTCTGCGCTCGAACGGGACGAGCCGGTTTATCTGTCGCGGAGTAATGCGAAAGAGAATGCGTGCCAAGATTTTTGCGCGGCACCGGCGCGACGCGCACCCGAAACTTTTGCTCCGGCCGACGATCGTAAAGGGGGAGAGAAGGGCACCGACGCGCTCTATCCGCGGGGGGAATGCGCGAACACCACGGCTCGGGATGTAAATTCGCTTTTTTCGATCTTATTGATCGGAGTTGACAGAGTTGTTCGCCCAGTGACTTTCTTCAGCGGATGATTTTGGAAATCGGAGGGTTCTTTTTATTGCGACAATCCGTATAATAACTCTTTATTATAGTAGTTTTATTTATATTTTATTTTTTTTTTTTTACAGTAGAGAGGGAATACTCGAGTATATAAAGACCTAGAAAGTATAGAGCTCAAGAAATGTTGGTTTTTTTAACCTCTAAAGCGCCGGTAAGTCTTATGTAAGATGTTACCTTGGATCGGAACTTTGTTGGGGTCCAACCCATAAAATATGAACAGGTTTTTATGTCAGTGTAAAGGAAATAAGTCCTCGAAACCCCGACGGTCTAGAAAGATTAACTTGATATTTGAATTAAATGTTTTTTGAAAATTGTAGGACTTCAGATTTTGACAAGATTCGAGGAAAATTTTGTTTGTTTGTTTTAATATTGCCTTGACTATTATTAAATATGAAAATTAACTGGTATCTGTGAATGATTACCAGTGCAAATTCATTAGCTTATCTGAAATAATCAAAGCAATATTAAAACGTAAACTGCTAATGCACAAGAAAAAAAGTATTTTTGAATTCTTTTGAAATCTATGATGTAAAAAATCTAATCGTAGTTGTAAATTATCAAAGAATCTAATGTAGTACACAGAAAGTTTTCAGCTGACCGAATGCTTTAACAACAGAAAATAATCAACAGCTAATACCTGTTTCCTCTCTCAATCTAAAAAAATCTAAATTTTTTTCTTAAAGGAATGTATAGTCTCTGCATGTCCATACAGACTGTACTGGGTGTCCTCGGGAAAATCCGTTCATACCAGCGCTTAAAAAAACACGAAGGTATAACTAAAAGAAAACGAACACTTTCTTGGCAAGTTTGGCGCGGTCTAATTAACCCCGTGCGGGCAGCTTCGTTTTGCGTCATTTAGCGCACGATTACGGAAGCTCCGGTCGCTGAAATATGCATACGCGATAAGACCGCGTGTGTGCAATTTGCGTATTTATGCCCGGCCACTCCTAATTATAGAGCCGGGGGGCACTTTCTTGAGACTAACTTTTTAATTGTTTCCACGAGGTAGCTCCTGCGCTCGAACGTTTCTCTCTCGCTTCCTTCTTTTTTTTCTTCACTTTTCTCTCCCCCCCCCCCCCCCACTGTGTTTCAGGAGTGCACGGTCACGGCTGTTAGAGTAAGTTAAGTGAAAGATAAATGTAGTTGAAAATTAATTTGCTTTGGAGGTGTGCAATTTTTAATCTTACAAAGTAGATGAATTTTTTATCGTCAAAAATTAGGTAAAATAAAAAATGAAATATCCGCACTTTCTGGAGTGAATTAATTATTTTATGTCGAAAAAATAAATTTTCGTTTAATGTATATTATAAAGTCATTTTCTAAAGTATTAAAATTCAATTAGAGACTGTTATAAATTCACTGCTTTCTTTAAAAAAAAAAGTTTAATTAACTCTTTCGTCCGACATAATATGAAGCTCTCTTTTATATTATATAAAAAAAAAGAAAAAATATATATAACTTCATCTCGTGGCATTATTTTCGTTTGTTCAGCGAAAAGAAGAGGTGCCAGCCTCGAATTCACGATTAAAAAGAGCCGCGCGATGAGACACGCGGGCGAATTCTTGCGACGCATCCTTTTACTCGCAGGCATCTCGTCTCTCGCCTCCTGGAGGCACGCTCGGCCGCCTGGAAAAATTTAATATTTCGAAGCCTTTTGAGGCCGGCGCACAAAAGCTCAATCTCCCGACGTGGCCACTTAATCCGAGCGCACCGGTTTAACGAGGATAAGATAACTTGACACACTTTTTAACGAAGTTTCGCAGTTCCCTTATACCCATACCCTCTGCGGCGAGTCCACTAAACTGGAGAGGTAGTTATTTACGAAATAAGAAAAAAAAATAAATGAGAAAGAAAAGTTTAGAAGAGGAGGGACGATTTTAAGCTTGCTCCGCCCCAATGCGACACGACGAATCGTCTTCGACGGCCCACTTAATGGAAGGGATTCTTTCAGGTATAATTTCCGGACGCTTAATTTTTTTTTTCAACAGAAAGTAAAAAAAATTTCACTCAATTGAAAATCTTCATGCTAAAGCGGTAAAATTAATTCGAATACAATTAAAAAGACGTTTGATATGAAAATTAAATGGTTTAACCAATTAAGAAGTAATTACGAATGGAGAAGTTCTTAATACTCAATTATAAGTTGTCTAAACTTTTTATCAGTAATAATAGTAGCACTTGGCCAATTTTTCAGCGACTTAAGAATTCGAAATCCCCGATTTCTCCGAAAGTACGTCGGTATACCTTCGCTCGTTTTTCCCTTCCTCCCTCCCTCCTCGACCGGCGGAGCCATTATCCAACCGTCGTTTTCGGATCTCCTTACGCCGACAGATTAACGCTTGGATAACGAATTTGATGACGAGGAATCGAAAGGACTGCGTGGCTCCACTCGAGTAGAGTCCTCCATTACGGTTATTACTCGTCGTCCACGGGTAACAAGAACCGGTAGATTACCTCAAATCACCCACTCTCCCTCTCGCTCTCTCCTGGTCTCCGCCTACCAATCAAACTTACCCCCCCCCCCCCCTTAGCATTTCCCTTGGATTGCCGAGTCCGGTATTTCCGTTCACCTCCTTCTTGCTCGCTCTTTTTTCTTTGTTCCTTATCCCTCTTCTCCCGTTCGCTCTGCTTACCCTCGCTTCTTTAACGGTCACTTTTTTTCGTGCGTTTTTAGCGCTCGTGGCTCCTTTACTCCTCGTTATTCCTCCTCTCGCCGTCTGGAGGGAAATTCGTTATCGACCCTCGGTTCGTTCGGAGTATAATGAACTTTAAATTGACGATCATACCGTCGAGATAAAATATCGACGCTAACTCTGGCTGCCCCCTCTAGTTTTATTTTCCGTCCGAGGGACGGAAACCTCACCTGCGGTGCGGACGAATTCGCTCGTTGAAGATTTAATTAGGGCTTCTGAGCGACTATGCCTTTCTAACAGGACGCGATAATATTCATTTTGCACCATCTCGTTGTCCTCCCGATTAATAGCAATTATCGCTCTTTAGATAATTGAGAGTTTGTCGACCCTTGGAGATTACCATACCTTGCTAATTGTTTTTTTTTTTTAATTCGTGTTCCCTATTCTACTCGACAATTCTTACCGAAAAGGTCATTGCCGCAGTTGATGTCGTAGTTGTCTCCCTAATTCCTATCATCAGAATTGTAATTTACAACCTCATCTTTTTTATTGCTATCTCGATTCTCGATGTTTCTTTGATATATCTCATCTTCCTTATTGCTATCTCGATTCTCGATGTTTCTTTGATATATCTCATTGTTATTTTTATGGTGGCCCTACGTTCATCTAACTTCTTGTGATTCTCGAGAGCTACAATATAACGGAACCTTTAATCATTTCCTTAGTCTTTTTTACCAACTTAATCCCTCTTGTTGTGGAAATTCCCTAGAATTTAGGGGCACTATCTTCTCTATCGATTCTTCTTATTATCCTTGTTGTCTCTTTTATTGTTGTACTCCTTCTCATTCCAGAAATATTCTCATATCAAGTTATACACTCTCTTCACCCCCAATTTTTTCGTTCTTCTTGGGGCACAGATAGTAAATTGATAATATTTGCTTACTCAATTCTAACATAATATGAGCACAGTAATTAATTGCTATTAAAATTTCTTAATTTCTATCGGGCTATTATTATCTTTTAAAAAATGATTTAATCCAACTCTTTATGGAACCATGACCAACCGCTTTATAGAGGGATACCTTATCAACTATCTCAATATATTTAAAAAAAAAAAACACTCAAAATCGTAGCTACATCAGCACGTAGCGATGAAGTTTAAAAAGCAAAAAAGGTTCTCCGCGTAAAAGAGCGAACGAGCGTAAAAAAACTTGCCACGTCGTTCGATCGCGAACTGAAAGGACTGCTGTTCAAACTTTGAAAAAAAAGGGAGCTATAAAAACAATCCACTCGCGCGTCGACAAAAATTCAGTGCGACGCGTGCATGTGACCCACTGGCCCTACCAGACAAAAGCCATTCGTTCATACATGAATTTCATCTCGCAGCTTTTGATGGAGAATATTTCGTTTTTTTCTCTATGTAACGTGGAAATCGTTCGGATGTATTCTTTATAAATGCAAAAAGAAACTAGAATAAGCGATGAAAAATTTTTTTTTGGGCGGCTGTTCGTCTATACAATAGACAATGGAAAATACAGTCTTTTCAATAAAAAGAACTTAACAAATGTAACAATCTGCTTGGTCAATAAAATTTAAATGAATTTCAATTCTAATACAAGAAGTATTCTTCGTTTATTTATAATTACTTATCATGGATCTTTGATAAGGCTTCAATACCGTTTAAGAACTAATAGTTATTGCAATGTATTGAATTTTATTTAGATACTAATTATGAAATTAATTAAATTGCCATTGTAGTCATTAGAATATAAACGTCTGACTAAAAACCCTAAAAACTACTTAAATTTAATTTCACTGTAAAAATTTAACGTTACATCTTATTAAAATAATTTCTCTACATGGAAAATATAAGTGATAGTTCCTTTTTACATTAATTGCACATTTTAGAAATATCACAGCTGAATCTCATAGAATGTTCTCATATTATTATTATCGGCGGTGTATAATCCAAAATCAAACAGTTAGTGCTGACATCGCGATATTAGTTTAATTATTTCAATAGCCATTCCACTCATTAGAATATAAATGTCTGACTAAACCCCAAAAAACTACTTAAATTTAATTTCAGTGTAAAACTTTAACGTTAAATTTTATTAAAATAATTTCTCTACGTGGAAAATATAAGTGGAAATGAAATAATTAGCGCTGACAACGGGATATTTACCATCACTGGTAAATGCCAAATGCACGGCTATTCCTCGCCCACTTTTCCGCTACCGTAGGTCCAACGACAGTACTCGGTTCCCGATAACGCGCGGAAAAAGACATTCATGATACGGATAGTCGGGGAGGCCTGGGGGGAAGGGGGCCTAGGCGGGGGAGGCTCGAGTTATTCGTGAAATTGCTCGTGGCCCGGGAATTTGAATAACGCGGCGCGCTCGAGTTTGAAAGGCGGGCATTAGAATGCTGCACAGCTGTTCGGGCATGAAAGCCGCGAGTCTGCGACGCGACGCGACGCTCCGGCAAATAATAACCCCCGCCGCCCGGCTTTCCTTTCGTCGCTGCTCGGCCGGCCTCTCTGTAGCTTTTACGTAATTTAACACGTTCAAGGGCCGCTCCGCCTCGCACCCACAGTGAACTTGTCGAAAGTGTGAAATGAGGAATCTCTGGTGTTACGATTTTTTGTTTTGTTTGAGGAAGCAAAGTAATATTTATTTAATTATCCTTTCTTAAAAAAGTGATGGCAAGATGATGTGAAGCATTTTAAAGTACGATTTGATTGGCATACGGGAATATCAGGTTAAACGGCTCTAAATTTGAAAATCTACCCTTAAAAATACGAATAAAAAATGCGTTGGAATTTGCTAGTTTATTTAAATTTTAGATGAATTATAAGACGCTATTTTGTAATTGATGTAAAAAATGTAAATAAAGAAAATAGCAATATAAGAAGACCTAGAAAAATTCTAGCAGAAGAGTATTTTTGAAAATAAGTATAATAATTATTTTGAGAAAATTATATGCATGTGTTTTTAAATCCTTATTCTTTTCGAGATAAAAAAAACGATCAATCATTTATTTTCAAAAGGTGACGATGCTATCTTGTCATGAAAAAATTGTTCGGCCGCTCGTTTTGAGCGGGAAATTTGAAAAATTATATCGCGAGTAAGATTAATTGCAGCAAACAATGAGGAGCTGGTAATTAATGAGGATAAAAATTGAAATATGACAAGCGGTTATTCGCATCAGAGAAAGTAAAAGTATTTTGTAAATATAGCAATCATAAAAAGAGAAAATTTTATTTTATAGAGGACCTTATAGAATCCGCCGATTACTGCACAGAAAGAGCTTTTTGTTCTATTGATTCTATAGGGTATAATAAATTTCATTTATTCTACGCTCGTCTCATCCTCTCCGCTACAATTGTTTTTTTTTCTTTTCGTTTAAAGTAGTAGTAGGAGAAAATTCTCTGTCTCTATAATGGCGCACATTGTCTGCTCCAGCCGAGTTTTCTTTGGCAGGAATAAAGGGTATATAGTCGTTGTCTCTATTGAAAATCGTTACCTGTCCAAGCCCCGCCTAATGTGACATTGGTGTCAATACCGCGATTGTTGTCGGTCCCCATTGAACGCTTGTCAAAGCAAAAGCTAGCGATGCTAAAGAGTCCTTTTTTCTCATCATCTGCTTCTCGCTCTATAGTGTAAATTACAGCCTCAAGAAATTTATTCATCACTTCAAATATAACTTTGTTATTATGAAATTTTATAAAAAGTGAAACACAATGGAACTTACGCACAAAAAATTTTGCCAATTTATTCACGTGATTATGATCAATCTCTAAATTCTTTTCTGAAGATAAAATCCTAAAAAAGATTATTTTTCTCTGTTTTACATAATGCGTTTTTTAAATTTTACTGTCTCATAAAAAGGTCAATTATAGAATTAACCTGTACCTATAATAAAAGCCGAATTTCTGTGCTACGTTGGTAAACTCCTAAAAATTAGTCTAAAACTGCATCAATAACGATTACGAATAGTGAACAACAAATGATTCACCATTTACTAACTTCAATAACATAGTTAAAAAAACTCGCAAGTGTATGAAATTCCAGCGGTGAGATCTGAAGGGTTGGATAAAAAGTGTGAGCTGGAAAATGCGGTCATGACGATAAATCATTCGCAATCGCTGGGTGAAGATTCTTTCAGGTTCTTGTTAGCGCCACTGCTCCATCGACGAAACAAAGCCGAACGAGAGAGCGAGAGAGAGACAGAGAGAAGCGTGGCAAACGTTGGGGGTTGGGGCAAGGCAATCGAATTAATCTCAAGCGACGAAAAACTGGCGCGCCTGACTCGATGAAAAATGATGGAAGAGTCTTAGAGAACTGAAGGAATTCCAATGTGTTTATGCTCTATTTCAAGGATGTTTCTTTAAATAACATCGGAAGTAAAACAAACACAAGGGTTCAGAGATTAGTGCACTGTTCGTTTATAATTGTTTACAATAATTTAATAAAGCGCCTCGTAGTCATTAAAGAAGCAATTCCGACATATTAACCGAAGAAATAGATCGTAATATAAATCGCAGTGTGACATGTTTAAATTTAATATCTCGGCATCAACAACATAATAAAAAATTTTTTACGACGTACCTCAGTCATTTCATAAAACTGGAACATCAGGGGTAATAAAAGCTGCGTCATTAAATTTTTCTAATATTAGAAAAAAGTATGAGGCATCAATAAAACGAAATGATTCATAAGACACTTCATGGAGCATTAAGCTTTCGCTTCAGTTTCAATCTTTTAGCAACTCATTTTCTCGATTGCATTCAACGCTGCATACAACATTTTTTATATAGCCGATCGTAATGACCGAATGTTCTCACCCACAAATTCATTATCAAAATATATCCCCACAATATTTGTTTATTTAAAATAAAAAAGAAAAGCTTTGATCGGATACAGTTGCGATGACCACGCGCTGAACGCTCGTAAATTCGGCGGGAGATTTAATTAGAGCCCGGGGTGCGCTCGCTAAATTTTCACCAAAAAAAGGAAAAAGAGAACAATTTGCATCCCTGCCTGGCGCGATTATCGCTGTTTACTTTAACGCACGCACACACGGGGCGCCCCCGGCGAACGTTTCATTTTCTCGGGGATTAAGTAAGCGTCCGGGTGCGTCGTTACTTGCACACGCGCGCTCGCGAGCCTGCGCTATTAACGGTTTAATTAGCGTAAGTTTTCATTTGCAGGATTACGCGCCCGGCACATCGAGTAGTAGCCAGCTGAGTGAGTTGGAGAGCGAGAGGCAATAAAAGAGGGGCGGCGAGCGAGAAATGAGAAAGAAGATCGAAGGAAGTAAGGGAATGGGAGAGGCGCAGGAAGGAAAGCGATTGGGTGCGGTGTGTATTAAAATAACAACTCGCGATCGTACAGAATTTATTAAAAATATTTTACGAGAATTCACGGATACACTAAAACTTCCGTAATAATGCGATAATTATTAAATACTTTGGACGGGATTGAATTCAAATACAATTGCGATCGAAAAAAGTAATTTAATTATTTGATAAAGAATTTAAAAATTTTTAAACTGATCGATTGTTGCACACTGTATATTGAGAGAAATATCTAGTAAAAATTACTATGCTGTATGGGAAAATTTACTATAAAGTATGGTAATTTTTTTTCATAATACCAGTCTGTGACCACTTTCCCACACAGTATAGTAATTTTTACTAAATACTTCTGTCAGTGTATATAAGAAATATATATATAAATAAATGCAAATTAGATAACTTCAAAAAGAAATCAATATTGTTAAAGAAATACAAGGAATCCTGAAAAAAATGCAAATTATTATACAGAACAAATAATTGAAGTAAGAAATTGAATTGTCTATATATAATCCATCGCTTATATAACAAGAAAATCATTTGTTAACAAATAGAATTTCATTTATTCGTAAATCCTTTTATGCATCTCTCTTCTTATCGCAGTCTTTTCAGGTGCACTCATCCAAAAATTTACGAAATGCTATCCCGTCTTTATACCGAGGTAAAGTAGACCGAGACCAGTAAAGGGAGATTAAAAGAACAGGGAAGAAAACGGCAGAACAATATAATGAGAGAGATATAAAAAAATGGGAAATAAAGGCGCCTTTTATTATTGCGTTTCTGCGGCTTAGTTTAAGCCGGCGACTATTAGCCGCTTAGGCAGTCCGGCGCGGCGTCGTAATTTCTGACGAGTCCCGCGGATTTATGGGATCTGCGGCGGAATTAAATGTACGGGCACTGCGAAATTTCGGACCCGTACATTCCGCCGAGCGGAGATTTTTTAGATTACCTCCCCGTTTTTCCGTGCGTATATGCGCGGCACGAACGTATTCCTCCTGCCCACCCTTCTCCACCCTCGTAGATTTTTTTTATTGTTTTTCTCCCGAGTTTTCTTTTTGGTGGCCTGCACTTTATGGACGCCGATCTTTTTTTCGCTCTGCTTCACGGTCGCGCGTGTGCGCTCGTGAGAAAGTTTTTACGTTTGAGAAAATTCCCTTTTTTACGGCTGCTTGTTTTTTAGATTGAGCGAAAGGATTGATGTTTTTTTTTTATCAAATTGTATTGATTTAGTCATTTCTAATTGACGAATTTTAATTCTCTGAGGCATTTATTTTGCTCAAGTATACTGCCAGTACAGAGGTTATCGGAGAGTGGATTGCAAGGAAATAAATTTGGTGTTATAAAATTTTGTAAGTGTGTTTGTTGGCAAAACTTTGTTATGTTGTTTTGTAAGGATGTAATTTTTGAAATATACTTAATATTAAAGAATTATTTATAAAAAAATGAATAAGATATTGAATAAGAAAATATGTTTCTTGAGATTGAATAAAAAAAAACTGTAACAGATTTAATTATATGAGCATTCTTTTAATTATATCCACGAATTTCGCTTAAAAATACCAACAAAAAAGTCAAA
Source organism: Sycophila texana (assembly GCA_035582955.1). Taxonomy (NCBI): domain Eukaryota; kingdom Metazoa; phylum Arthropoda; class Insecta; order Hymenoptera; family Eurytomidae; genus Sycophila; species Sycophila texana. The sequence continues at coordinate 14,887 of JAWWEN010052814.1, read as the reverse complement.
TTCCAAGCTTAAAAATCCATGTCATTTAATTAATCAGAACATCGCGTCTTAGTCGGACGATGCCCCGTCGCGGCATCGCCGTCAGTTGCGGAACGAGCTCGACGTATTCCATTTGCGGAGTAAAATCCCCGTGAAACGTTTGGCAAAAAGCTCGGAACGGCATCTAAATAATCGCGACGCAGTCCCTCAAGTACCTCGACATCAATCTTGCATAACTACCTGCTCCTCTCAAAGGCCGCCTCCGCGAAAAAGGACCGAAGAAGAAAGAGAGGCAGAGGAAGAGAAAGAGAGAGAAGAGGGTAAGGAGGCGAGTCGCGGAGATATCCTCCCTTAAATTCGAGCATACCCGGGCTGTATATACAGGGCGCAGTGGAAAACGAGTTTGCGGAGAGAGAAGCAGGGAGAGAGAGAGAGAGAAAAGTCGCTCCGACTATTTATTCCGGCACAAATCGCATTACCAACTCCAGCTGCAAAATTGACTTCGGCAACTTTTACGCGCGTCCCGCTGTATAGGTGTATGTACAGGGTGCGCATGCGGCAACTTTGACGGGGGTTTACCAAACTCAGTTTAAGAAGAACCGTTTCTGTCTTTCTCGCGAGGGGAGCGAGCGCGAACGCGCGGTGGCCAGGGGGAGGGGGTGAGGCTACCGCCAAACCCCTTCCCACCCTCGTCGATATCTAAAATCGTGCGAGCTTCCGCCGGAATAGCAGTTCGGAAGTTCGAATAACGAACGACTCGACCTACCCTCTCCCGCCCCTCGTCATGCAGCAGCCACCCCCCCCTCTCTGCCTACTACTACCCGCTTCTCGGATTCTTCGCGAAAGTGGGCACTTTCGCAGGGAGTTTCCGCGAACGTCTGTCTCGTCGGTTCGCTCGCGTCTTCCCCCGCGCTTTTTTCGCCGGGCCTCGCGCGCTTCGTGGGGGAGATGTCAATGTTTTCGAAGCGGCCGAGCGTTTCGCGCGAGATCAAGTTCAATATCGTTTCCGCGAGAAGTTGCGCAATAAATATAGTTTTTTGTTTTGAGGCAACGATTTTTTTTATTTGCTAGCTAACTTATTTTATGCGTTAAGAAAAGGGAAGATAGTCGTATGTAGTAAAAAAAAATGTAGCATTGTATGATCAATAAAATCATAGTTGAAAAACATAGGGTATACTGAATTTTTTAATTTAATTTTTTTAACGTAAACCCTTTGGCTTTTTTTATCGAATATTTTAAATATATTATTGCAAGGATTTATCGTGTATAAGTGTACGTTGTTGACGAGTTAATCGTGAAAAATTGATTGAGATTAAAAATCGTGGAATAATTCGTGGATCGAGTAATCCAATATAGTTCACAAAAACAATGATAATTCATTGATTATTACTTTGTTGAAGCAGTGTTCTCAGTCAATTTTCTGGCGATTAAAATACAATTAAAGATGATCATTATAATCCGAGAAATAATAAAAATGTGCATAAAAATGGTTTAATTGCTATTGTCTTAATAAAGTCTTATATAACATTCCTTTATACATATCTCACAATCTGCAAAGATCCCATCAGTTTCTTTAAAGAGTAAATGATTTTAACTAGCTATATTAGTACATAAATATCGTTCTTAATTAGGTATATATAATATTTAATTAGGCATATAATTACCGTGCGGCGCGTGTGCGACACTGATAAATTCTCGAGATATTTCTTAATTGTATAAACGCGAAAATTGTCGACCAAAGTGAACCATCTTTGTTGTTTTAAAATGAATAATAATGAACATTTTATATTAAATGATTATGTACGCGTAATTAGAGAGAAACGATGCAAATTATTTTTCCCTTTTAAGAAAAAAAATATGTAATTGAGGTGTACATTCTGCAGCAGCAGCTGCGAGAAAAATTGACCAATTAACTTACAATTCTTAAGTAGTAACATTATTTCTAAATAATACCAAAAGAAACTTAAGAAGATAATTGAAACGACTCCTGAATTTTGTGGAATTACCGTAGTTAGCACACGTCGAGTTCATTGCTGCTATCGACTCGCGAGGAAACCGAAAGTCTCGCGTTGCGTGATCGTGACGTGTGTAATGATTGTGGGAACCGCGTCTGTGATTCAATTGCTTTCCGGAAGCTCACTCTACCTTAACCAGCTAACACTCTACCTTTCAAGCTGCTTATTTTCGCATCAGTCTATTGATTTTTCATTTCATGGTTTTATCCATCATTTTAAATGTAATATTGTTATTGATTATTACTCTAATTTTATTGTAAAAGATAGTTTGTAGCTTGAAATCTCAAAAAGTAACTCGAAAATAAAATGAAATTCTCCAGATTATTTTTTATGTTTTAAAATATTAAAATTTTAATTTTTATTCTACGAGGTATTAGTAATTATTTCATATTTATGTGATGAGATTCAAATTATTCAATTTATAGGGAGAGAGTAGGGTTGTTGGACCGAGAATTTTTAAATATAGCTAAACTGTTTCTTGCAAAAGTAATTTTGGAGGGAGAAATATGGAAGAACTATGGTCCTATTTGAATTTTTATTTCTGTTTTTTGAACTTTATTTATTTCAAATGTCATGACGGCACTCACGAAAATCCCACTTTGATAAAATATTAAAGGGAGAGATAAAAACGAAGCTCCCTATATAAATACATAAGAGACTTGAATGGAATTTGGAGATTTTAATCAAATAAAAATAAAACTCATCAAAAGACGTTAAGTTGTAAAATCCACTGGTATATAATCAGATTATTGTCTATAAGAAATAATTGCACTACAAAAAAAGGAAAAACACAACTTCTCATCTTTCAATATTGTTTTTACCTCAAAACCCATATATACATAATGTAATTAGACGTAATTACAAGCTGAGAAAACCAATGCACCTAAAACACGCATCCCGTCAAAACCTCGTATCCTGAAAAGGTCAAAAAGTAATAAAAAAAAACCACTAGTGACACCGCGTTGACGACTAATTATTTTGTGCGAGTGAAGCACGTTTTGCGTTACCCGCACTCTTCCCCTGCACCCCTGGCTGTCCTCCAAACAAAAACAGACAACAGCGAAAAAAAGAGAATGAAAAATAGAAACTGTAGGCGCGCGTACGAAGCGAGCCGCACGCGATTTCCGCGTGAACAGCTGGCCGGCTCTCGTATAATTACGGCATATCATCGGTTGGCCCGCGTAAATTTTCTCCCACCCCCGACCTGCACGCTCGCTTTTTCCGCGCGTGACACGCGCATTCGTACGGATTACAGCAGCGTACGGACGCAGCTGGTACGCGCCGCGTGCAAATATTTACGCAGGTTATACTCAGCGGTGCGTATTGCCCGCACCGGAGTAGACACTTTGTCCACATTTTTTTTTGTTGGTGCGTGTAATTGATCCTTTTTTTTGAGAGAGAAAATGCGATTTTCAATTTTACGTTGCAAATAGATGTACTGTTTAAGTGTTGCAGTCGACGTTTTGCTTTTTTTTCTTTTTTTTTTTGAGATTTATGGGAAGGGAGTGTTTAATGAATTTTCGGATGCATTAATTAATTTGGATGTTTACGATGCCCACTTTTTCTGCTTTGTTGTAATAACTTGTTATATGAATATAAGGGAAAGGTATTTTCATTTTTTTTTTTGTAATTAGTGATTTATCTACACGTCATGTGCAATCAATCGCTATTCATTTAATCTTATACTATATGCACTTTCTGCTCACTCTGGTGAGTTCGATGGTCGATGTATTTCTTTCGTAAAATAATAACGGCAGGATGATGTAAAGCATTTAAAAACGCAATTTATTAAGCAACTTGTTATTTACTAACAATAAAAAATTCAAAATCATTTCGCATGTAATTAATATAATTTTAATTTTAATTTTAATTATTAAAGAATTTTTAGAAGAAAAATGCCAATACGATTTATTTCGTAATTTGCGATGGGTCGTTTAGCTACTTTCAATAAAATTGAATGAAACTAATTACTGATTAATAAATTGTAACTACAGTGGCTGCATATAAACGGCCGGAGCAAACTTATTATAAAATTATAACTTTAGAATACATATCTTAATAATTGATCATAATTATCAATGTAGGTGCACCATTAAATTACGTGAAACTAAAAATATCTATCGAAGGACAAGTAACATACTGTTTATATTTTTTTGCAATGTATTTTTACTGCATTTACTCATATCTAGGGAAATTACGCTTAAATGAATCGACGTAAGCAAACCGTTTTCATAAGCAATGTTGGTTGAATATTTAATTTCTTTTACTTTATTTTTAACAAAATATGACGTACCTCGTTTTTTTAGATCTATTATACTTTTTTGTTGAAACTCTTGCCAACTAAATAATTTTCATAAAATAATAACTAATAATTATTTTTCTTCTGTTGCAGGTGAGTTACAAAACCAATCACATTCGTAAGTAATTTACAACGTAAGTTGCATGCTATCTTTAAGAGTAACTATTATTAAAAAAATATCAATGACATTTCACAAAATCATTCCCACAAAATTCCAAGCGGCAGAGATATATTTTATATTTGTATACAGATAAAATGTATCGAGGAAACTCGTCACCGTCGTTTTGCCGACGGGTATTAGAAGGCATTAAGGCTGGAATTTCATTAACACCATAAAAGTCGTCCCCGACGGCCGGATCGAGCGGCCCGCCGTCTCATACCTCGGACGCAATTACGCGGATCGTCGAGTATGTCTCGGTTTGTCAGCGGCGCGCGCTTTCCGCGTCGGTGAGCTTGCGTAACGCACCGATCGATATGCGACGCGCGTCTCCACGCTGCGTTTGGCGCGACCCGCAGCTTCGCCGTTCACATCTTAATTTCGTCGCGCTAATTGTTTCGAGCGAAACGGACTCGAAAAGAGATATATTATACGGTTATCTATAATTATAGTCCATATGTCTGAATTTCATATAGCGGAATTTTTTCTTGATTTTGTGAGTCGTTTGGTGTAAGTTACAGTACGCAATCGAACAGATTTTATGGACGCGGAATTAGTTTGATTTTGATTTATTTACTTCGTGGTTTGTTCGGTCACAATTTTCGCTATTTTAAAGAGAGATAGATAGATATATATTTATTTGTCATTTGGAAAAAAATTTAAAAAAAAAACATAAGATTCGCAATAATACAATTAGTCGTAAACAATATATCACATAATTCAACGAGTTATTATCTATCACAATTTAACACAATTTTAGAGTGCAAGTCGCAAGAGAGAGAGATATTGCTAGTGGGCTTGAAAAGACAATGCGAATTGTTATAGGCTACATAAATCTTACTCTCTTTTATGTTTGTTTTAACAATTCTTTTATAAGTTTATATTCTTAGTTGTCATTGACTTTGTGACGAGAACGTAAATTTAAATGCTCTATAAAAGTATGACGTTTGTATAATAAATACTTGCTGTAAAGAGAGAGTATTTCTTTTCTCAAGGGATCATTTACTTTATAAATTGCATACTCATGAAAAGTATAGAAACTTAGAAAAAAGTGATAATAAATACTTGAAGAAAGTAAAATGAACCTCCAGAACCACTAGAGGATTTTCTAAAATATGTAGAAAAAAGGAGCTTAGTAAAATACCAGGAAATGCGAGTTTTTCTTCCTGTCACGTGATGGCGAAATGCAAACGACTGATTTACCTTCAACTGGATCATTGCCAGGCTGCAATGTTTCGCATTAAATGCCTTTTTCCCTTTTGGCTGGACAATCGGGAAGCGATATCGAGTTTATTTCCCTAGAAAAGAAATCGCACTAGTGGAGTTTGTTATGCTCGATTGGGAGGAGCGCAAACTTCTTTATTCTTTTCTGCAAAAAAAAAAAGAAAGAAAATATAGTGCGCGTATAGAATCTCGGATTTTTTATTTTACTGCAACGCGTAGTGTGTCCTTTTCAAAATTAATTAAAGTATATAACATTATTTTTTGTTTACAAATATTATTCAACGATTATCAATAGTGAATTTATTTAAAAAAAATATGAGTAATTAATTAATTCCGAATCAAGTATGGATTAATACAGGCTACTGACGAAGAGGAAAAATAAGATTAAAAATTATGTAAATTATGTCATCAAGAAAAGATAATTTTTCTACAATAATGTTTTCTTAATAAGAAAACCGCATTAACGAAGCGAATGTATACCAGACGTAAAAGTCTCGGTTTAATGTGACATTTGCTTTTTTCGGAATTGCCTGCCTTCGTTGCTGACAAAATTCACATAACAACTTTTCAAATTACATATAGCACTCGCACCTACATGCAACTCACAAACAAGTGTTTATTAAAAAATCGTAATTTCCCAAGCAAAAGCAATTTCCAAACTCGAATGTTTACAAAAATTTACGCCCCACATGTTGCACGCCTCCCCTCCAAGGAGTTAATTAACGTCCACCAAGCGTAAGAACATATTAACACACGCCGCCACGCGCCTGGATATCACCACTCGCTTTGTTTGTTTCTTAATTCCATGGCGGGTGAGCACGAAACGCGCGTTAATCATAAAATCCATCGTTCGTTAAAAAGTAGATTAAAGAAGGACGGGCACTGCCGCGGCCGCAAGGACACACATGCACGTGTGTGCAACAGTCCGCGGGAGAGTGGAGCGCGGATGTCTTTCTCCGGCATGGGCTCCCCCACCTTCCCCTCCGCGAGCTGTGCACTCGCGCGCTCATACGGAAAATAAACCACACATGCACGCGAGGAGCGCGCGCGCGCGAACGCCGATTGAAAATCTTGAAGCTGCCGCGTGCCGCGACGCAGTGTCGTTTCGTTCGTGGTCCTGCTATCTCAAACTCGGTTGGCTGTGAGGTAAACAATCAAAGTTACTCTGAATCTTTTTTTTTTTTTTTTTTTTTTGCTTCATTGATTTAGTTCGAGGTATATTGATTTTTATTTAGTGTTTTTTTTATTGTTTTATTTATTTATTATTTTATTTTATAATAAAGGGTAATACAGTTTTTTATCAGTGCACTGAAAAAATAGCAATTTTTCTTTAAAACTATAAAGTATATTTAGTTCAAAGATATATTTAAGTGATTGACAAATATTTCCGGCCAGTACACTGAGTTCTTAAAGAATTTTTAAAAAAATTTCTTGAAGATATAGATTGTTAAAATTATAAATTCTTTTACTCGCTGTCTGTTTATTTTTCAAGATAATTGTTCAGTTCGCTAGTTTGATAATAGACTACTCTACATTTTGCTTAATTCGTAATAATTTGTTTGTTTAAATTAATTTATAAATTAATAACATAATTGTGAAAAATATTTAATAAATTAGAAGTGAGTTACAAAAAGATCTATCTTAATTAAAAGAATATTACTCAATGCACATTGCGCACATTACGCTTTCTGGGCAATTTAAGTAGAAACATTCTCGCACTGGTAAGCCAAATGTAACAAGTTATGTAGACACTTCGGGTTATAAAGGTATAGGTATTAAACTGTCGGCCAATTTTCTTTTTCTTTAGTCTTTAGCAATTTTTAGCTTGGGTAATTACAATATTTTTCATCCACTTTTTTTGTTATTTTTCTGTTATATTATTTTATGAGGTACATAAAATAAGAGTTTTACATCCTTCTGTCATTTGCAAATTTCTAAACGCCGTTTCTCACGCAATTAGATTGCAAGTTAAAAAATTCTTGATATATTAGTTAAATGCACTGAAAAAACAATAAAATAAATAAAAATCAGTACTTAAAAAACATATTTTCATTTATTCTTTTTTTTTTAATAAAAAAAAAAAAAAAAATTAATTCGAAATCAATGACGGTTGTTTTAACGAGTCAATTTATTAACATTGGCCTTTGATTTTGAATACGACTGTACGAGTATTATATATATACGAGTACTCGAGCCATTATAAATAAAGATAATTTAAACAACTGTAATAAATAAAAAATGTCACTGAAGAACAAAATCCATCAGTAGACGATGCTGCTGCTAGTGTTGACATTGGCCGTGGCTCGGCTGGCCTCAAGTTCGCCTCAAGCGAATACTTTCCAGCTGAGCGAGATACCTCAGTCCCAGGCGATCCACAGATCAAGTGCGCGACAAGTGAATACCTTAGATCTCAGTCAACTGTATCGGTCCCAATTGATCCAGCCCTTGAGTTCACAAGTAGCAACCGCCTACGATTTGGGCCACGTGCCACAATCCCAGTTGAGCCAACCGTCAGGTTCGCAGCAAACAAACATTTTTAAACTGGGTCAAGTGCCTCAGTCCCAGTTGATTCACGCCGAATACGACGACAACCCACTACAATCGAGTCTGCAAACCCCAAGCTTCTTGGGCTCGACCTACGGATCTTTTAACACATTCACTGCCTCGAACTACCCGCAAACGACGAATTTTCCAGTCCCGGTGTCCCAGTTAGACGTGAATAAAAATCTGGGTAGAAGTCTGAGGGTTGGATTCGCATGGCGCTACCTGGACTGGGTCCCTCCGGCAGTCCAGCTCACCGGCAAGAACTTCACTTTGGGCAATCCTTTGTCGCAAGACGTGGATATTGATAGGAGAGGCCGAATCTTCGTTACCAGCCCCCATTGGCTCGAGGGTACGCCCATTACTTTGTCTGTGATCACCAATCGGGATGGACCTGGAGGACCGCTGCTTACTCCCTACCCTGACTGGACGTGGCATCAATCCGGCTGCGAGAATCTTGTGTCTGTCTACAGAATCGCGGTAAATATGAGTGATAGTATCTAACATATGAGGAGATTACTGTGAACGATATTTCATATTTTTACTTGATTAAATATTCGACTACAAGGTGGAAACTGTTGATTCTTATAATTTTAGTTTACATAAAGGAAATATTTTTTTTTTTTAATTTTTGAAGTGCTCTTTGTGGGTATACAAAATATTTGAATACATACCAGTTCATTCGTTCCATAAGTAACGGTATATAAAAATACTACGAAATTCTCCATTTAATTTCGATCTGCAATTATTGGAAAATTTTCTATAAATCCATATTTTAAAAAGGGCTGAGTTGTAACATCCGAAATCTAGATAAATCGGAATGCCAGCTTTGAATCTATATAAGAATTTCAATGATAATATATTTACGAATAGTAAGATTTCAAGAGTGTACATTGCAATCGTTCTAATGTTATTATTTCCGAAATAATCCACATTTACACATTCACATTCTTCATAAATCACTCGTAAAATACCGGCGTACATCATTAAATTAACTAATTTTACAAAACGAATGAAATTTCATCGTTTATCGTATAAAAATATGACACTAATTAGCGATTTCTTCAGATATCGATCTGAGCATCCTGTGCTTTTCAATTCCGCAAAGGAAATTCCCTCGCAGTCATAAAGATCGAGCCCCCGGATGAATTATAAATAGCTCGGGGGATTCCGCAATTAGCGAATGACCGTCCAGCCATGCGGTGCACTTCGATGGGTGTGTACTGTTTGTTCGCCGCGCGATTGGCCGAGAACTGGTTCTCCGTAAGTTGCGTCACCGGTAAACTCGCCTGCGCGCGGGCGAGCGGCATTGCCTTGCCGATGCCGGGTTACGTTCACGGCACCGGCGGCCTTTGACTCGAGGCTCGCCTTTGTCCATAGAGCGATTTAGACAATTTTGAAATTCCTTCTCAGTCGCGTTATGAAATGCCTGTCTCTTAAATTATATTTTATGTTCTCGTATGATTTGGAGCGCTCCGATATTAGAAAAGTAGATTGCAAACCATGTATCGGTGAACCATTGAAGTAGGATAATTCGAGAGAGTCATTAATGTAGCATAGGTAGCATGTATTTTTTTTTTTTTTTTTTTTTTTTTTTGAGTGCAGAATAACACAAGGAAAATATGAAATGTGTTTACGATCTTAAAATTTGCTTATTTGCACTTAACGATTTATTTATTTTTTTTCTTTTTGGTAGACATATTTATTTTATTTATTTCTTGAACGGACAAAAATTTACGTATCAAAATCTAAAAAATATAAACCTAAGTACTAGATAATAAATATAATAATCATAGTAATTGATAATTATAAATATTATATTATAGACATAATTACATTTTATTTAAATTAAGGAAATATTTATAACTCTTTTATATTTTACTTAAAAAAATAAAGTAATTGCACTTCTTTATCTGGCAAATAAACAATTCATTGCTAAATTGAAAAGCATAGAATAAGAGACAAAGTGTAATAAATTGTTATATAAACGCGTGGTAAAAAAGTGATCTGAAACATTCATTAGGGATTTCTCAAGTACACGCAGTGAAAGGTACGCAATAATTTGTTTTATTCTAATAAAAGGTAAAAAGGATTTCTCCTTTCGCCAATTAACTTTCCTTCTGTCCGACAGCATATAACGTGGCCGACATCATTCTTACTAAATAAACGTCACTGTAATTATAATATCCACAGCATAAACGAAGGTGGATTTATACATAAAATCTGAAATTGCCATCGTTTCCACCTCTTTACATAAAGCGATATTTAAAATAACGTCCTCGGTCCAGATAAATCGCCTTCATTCAAAATCACACAGACGTCAACTGAATATTTATAAAAAAAAAAATCATGCAGATTTCACTTCAATAATTAAAAAAAAAATCGTACAAATATCATATGAATATTTTTTCAAAAAAATCACACAGATAGACGAATGCGAGCGAATGTGGTTTGTGGATACCGGAACCATCAGCGGTAAGTCGGTGTGCCCTTCGAAGATCGTCGTGTTCGATTTGAAAACTGATCAAGTGTACCTGAAGTACGTCATCCCGGCGGATCAGACTGTGGGAGACACCGCCTCCTACGTGACGCCGGTGGTCGAGGTCGGGGACACCTGCGAGGACACCTACCTCTACGTACCCGATGTCCTCAAGCACGGACTGCTCATTTACAGTCTGAAGGACAACAGATCTTGGAGGCTCGACAATACTCCCGGCAATGCCTTTGGACACGACCAGGAGGCGACGAATCTCACCATCGCCGGTGAGACATTCGATCTCACCGACGGTACACTCGGAATGTCTCTGTCAGCTCGAGGATTTTACTCAAAGAGGTAAATTATGTAGTATCATTGACATCGTCGAGGTTGAGGTGTAAAAAAAAACTGGTAGTTTATTCCTTTGCTTTATTAAAGTTTAGAAAGCGAGCGAGTATTTTTTATTTAGTAAATTAGAGGATGTTGATAATAATAGCTAATAATTAAAAAAATGCGGCGAACCGTGAAATTATAAATACAGGTATTAAAGGAAATCATAGCACGTTGTAATCTAATTTGATAGAAGGTATAATTTTTTTTTTCGAGTGACATTCAATCTAAGTTTTACTGCGAAATAAAATTTTGAAATAACGAATAACAATGCACCGTAATTCATTGGCAGTAAACATTTATTGCAGCATCGATTACAGATATAAATGATAATTATCATTACAACATAAAAAAAAATTCACCTATTATGACTTCGCAAACAGCATTGGCAAATTTAAAGGGCCACAGCAAATGTCAAGCTGCGTAACGGTATAAATTCTTATATACGAGTACACGCAATAAGCTGTTGGTTTATTTGCTTTCATTATAAACCGTTTACCACATGAACTTTTACTTCGGAAAAAAACGTCAGCCGTCACGTGCTACACATTCGTTCACATTGATCGATTCCGTAACACTGAGATTATGCATTTGCTTACTCGCGGTTCACCTTTCACTCGCTTCCGGACGGTACGTGGATCAATTAAGAGTAACCTTGTAAGTGATTTTTTTAAAAAAGATTTAAAATTATGTTGTAATGGAATTCTTTTACATTTATTTAAAAAAAAATGTATTTAAAAAAATGTAGTCATTGCATAATTTATTGATTTAATCCTGTTACATAAAATTTAAAAAATTCAGTTCAGTTTGTCGAAAATAAAATAAATCATCATTCAGATATCGAAAATAAGATTAATCGTCTCTAATCGAGTTCAATTTTTACGTAAAAAGAATATTAATGTACAATGTAACTTAACGCAGAAATAATACTGACTTTAAAAAACATGTCGTGCGCAAAACTCATCTATTCGGACCTACTCTGGCTGAGTTAACTCAAGTAAAAACTTAAACTGAAAATGGCCTAGTTCAATTAATTAGCGTATTCCAAACTGCATTCTAATTAGCATAAACGCGTGTTTAATTTAAATTTAATCGAACTTAAAACTTGGCTAATCCGTGTTACGAGGGCAGGAGGATCACCTTACAGCGAACTAACTACACGTCAGTTCCAATAATCGGTTATCCATGAAAATTTTAATACCGCTGTATCAGCACTAAAATAGTTCGGCGAACTAGTTATCCCGTCGCTTCATTATCCACCGAGGCAAGTTTTTGCCCGACGCCCCGCGACGGCCGCAAACTGTCTTTCGTAGAATTTTTCTCGAAGCCGACCGCGCCACCCCCAACAATTGGGAAATTCGCCCTACATATACGCGCGCGCGGATAGGCCCGCGAGAGAGGGACGACGAAACTAATAACGAATTTACGGTCACGCCGCTGCGCGCATCCCCCGTGCCAAAGTTGAGCCATAACGCGAAGTTTCGGGGGGAAAAGTCCGATACGTGTACGACGCCGACGTGTGTACGTGCGCGCCCGAGCCCGGAGTTTGCTTTCATAGCGGAAGCTGAGCATAATTTCGAAACTCGATCGCGACTGCATGCCGACGCCTTTTTCGTGACGGCTGCGGAACGAGCGACTATCCGCGAGGCCGCGCGGTGATTCTATGGCTGACGCGCGTTCTATATAGTCAACGATGTAATACTTGATAAGATTCGTAGTTTTTTTTATTCATTTTTTCATATTTTTTTATTCTTTATTTTTTTTCATATTTTTTATTCTTTATTTTTTTTTCATATTTTTTTATTCTTTATTTTTTTTTCATATTTTTTTTTCATATTTTTTTATTCTTTATTTTTTTTTCATATTTTTTTATTCTTTATTTATTTTTTTTTTCATTTTTTTTTATTTGTTAGCAGTTTGAGTGCTCAGAATTTGACCAAAAAGTACTTTCCTGTTCCGAATACCGGATATACAGTATATTTTTTAAAAATTTATTTCCATTATGAAGGGTCATTTTTAATTAGTACATAACATGTTCTATAGCACTCAAGCTGTTATTATCGAATAAGCTAGAAAAATGTATATAGAATGAAAAAATAAACATACAAAAAAACAAAATACAAATTAAAATACAACATGATGAGTGATAAATTCGAAGGAGAGAATACAAAAAAAAAATGTAATTAACTCAATGATGTTAGAGCTTCTAGCGTAGTTTAAGCCAAGAATTAATTAATTAATATTAAAATCTGAAAGTATATTTGTGTAAAATACATTCCTGAATAGTATTAAAACTTATTTACCACTTTCTTATGTTCTATTTGTTTACCAATGGAATTTCGAAACTTAATGTTGAACTCTAAGCTAATTCTTGCAAAATATGTAGTTCCAATTTCACATTACCGTACATTTCGCCATATTTATGAAAAAAGAAAAAAAAACAATATTTAAAATACATTTCGAGTACCAAAGAAATTCAAGTATAATTGACCTCGTTGTCAAGGCAGCAAACAACTTATTAGCTATTCAAGAAAAATCAGATATTTCAATATACAATCTCATTCGGCACTTATTTATCGTCTCGCAATTAAATTTAAATTTCACAATGAATTCATACACTACTTATTTTCAAAACCTGATCTTAAGAACCCCAAAATCTAACACGCCGTGGCATTATCAAACTTTTGCAGATACCTGTATTTTAACTCGTTGGCGAGTTACTACCAGAAATTCACCGACACGGACTCGCTAAAAAGAAGCTACTTGTACGAGCCACCAATCTATCAGTCGATAAATAAACGCAGCAGTCAGGCTGGTGCGCAGGCGACCTCGCGAACAGGCGCCACCTTTTTCCAGCTGGCGGAGTACACAGCCCTGGCCTGTTGGAACATCGAGCGGCCCTTCATCCCAGAGAATGTCATCGTACTCGTTCAGGACGAGGAGACGCTTCAGTACATCAGCAGCATGAAAGTGCTGGTCAACGCCCTCGGAGAGGAGGAGCTCTGGTTCAATACCAACAGGCTGCAAAAGACAATAAAAAATACGAGGAAGATCAACGAAGTCAATTTCAGATTTATGCGTGGAAAGGTGGACGATCTGATCAGGGGAACGAGGTGCGAGCCTACGGGACGCAGGGGAGACGCGCCAAGTTTGCTCGGATGGAAAAGAGTCTGAGTGATAGGGAATTTATTTATTTATTCTTGTCTCGTTGTGTCTTAAGGAACTTTTGAATTTCGAAATCATTAGAATGAGCGGTAGCTTCATTTTGTTCACACCTCGTTGTTTATACTGTTATTGTTATTTTACAATCAGTAAATGTATGCTCGCTTGTGGAGGCGAGGTATTGTACATATGTAATTAATTACCTATATACTTTAAAAAAAAAAGATTCAGTCAATAAAAAACAGTGCCTATAATTTGCTGCCTATCAATACTTACTTTTGCAGAGTAAGTGAAAAGTTTAGAATTATAAAAACGATTGATATCTTTTTCTTCGTTTGAAAATAAATGCATCATTAATATTTTTATATAAAAATGATCACACTGTAATATATTGCGTTATTCAAATCAACTATCGCATTAACACTAATACGCCACAATTGTCAATGATTTTTCTTTATCTTCGTGTATTTTCTCTACGCCTCAGTCTTTCGTCCGGACATTAAAACTGTATAAAATTGGGAAGAATAGTGAAAAATTCCATTATATCCGTCTGATAGAATATTGAACAATAATCGACACGTATTTTTTCTTTTTTCAATTGAACGTTTATTAACAAAGATATAGCTAGATAAAATTTACTATGA
>JAWWEN010052771.1:0-10002 GCA_035582955.1 Sycophila texana | reverse complement strand
ATTTTGGTCCAAAGAATCATTCTGCAAAGTTTGAGCCAAATCCATGTCCCGGAGGGTTGACACTCTCCTTGTTAGTATATATTCAACGTGAAATTAAAAATAATTATTTTTTTTTAAATATACAGTTCGCCGTTTTAGAAAAAAAATGCTTATGCATTGGTAACAGTGAAATTGTTAAAATACGTCGATGGGAAAGGGTGAAAAATTGTGTATACCTGTGGTCCCGCAGAATCTGCATACGCCCGTTGTGGCGCCGGCGGGTTTGTGCGAACGTCCGTCTCGAAATTCCACCAGAGCCTTTAAGGTTTGACTGTCCGCTAATACGAGAATCCAGAACAGTTTCATTCTTCCGCAGCCCTCGTGAAGATCTACTCGTATTGCCTCTTCTTCTTCTTTGCAAACTTGACGGACGTGCATTCGCGTTCTGCGATGCAGATGTAAGACTCGATCGCACTCGGCACAGAGATTACCGCAGGTATTGCACTGAATTACTGCCGTCGTTTCACCGTCATCGTGGTTGCTGCACGTCGGCTGCAAAAAAATTAATTATTAGGTAAGATAAAAAATCTTTGAATTGTTAATTTTAATATTGTTTACATTTGTCTTTATTTTTAATTTTATTTTAATTTGTTTTTTAACTGTAATTTTGTAGTTTTACGTACTCTTGGGGGAGGTGGTTGTCCATCGGTGGTGGTCCACTGTCGAGAGGACAGTCTCTCGACGTGGTCGGAATCCAAGACACAAAGGGAAGAAAGGGCTAACCACAGTGTAGGCGACCTAAGACACTTTGTTGGATCTCTACTTTCGTCATCCATTTTCGTCAAATTCAAGATGTTTTCCGCAATCGCTGCTTTCGTGACGCCCGCCCAGGCTTCCGATAATTTCCCCTAGAAAAATATTTCAATTTGTAATATTCGAATTTGATTTAAGGCCTCTTTAGAAAAAAAAATCAATAGTTACCGAAGCCATATCTTTCAAAAGTTGTAGAATTTCCTCGGCCAACTTCCTGGTGATGCAGCCTCTCAGCCACCAGCGTTCGCCAACGTAACTCTTGGGGTGAATGCTCGTAGCCAAAGAGATCGATTGCAGAGCTTTGCCATTATTTTCCCTATCCTTAACTTTGACTTGCACGGTCATAGCCTTCGCTATGCAGCTGAGAAAGACGTCGAGGATGCCCAAGTTGTGCTCGTCGAAGTCCATCGAGTAAGTGTACCCGTTGCTCGTTGCCGAGATAGTACTGAAATCCGAAGGTGGCAACCTCTCCGCGCCCATGACGTTCGCCAGGACTTCCGGTTTGATTTCTGGCAGAATCCTTCTCAAAAGAGACGTCACCTGCCTTTGGACCCGCGCTGAACCGGTATGCAGTAGGCTCAAGAGATCTCGTATTAGCCCGGATTGGTGTGATAAGTAATTTCTCCCAACGGAGCTTCCACTCAATGCCAAAACCATCGACAGCATTTCGAAACAGTAAGTGTCTGCTGCTTTCGGCAGGTCGCTATTATCACTTATTAAACTGTTCACGGGTGTTGGCGAGCACAGAAGAACCTCCCACTCTTCTCTCAGGCGAACTGTTTCTTTTCGTATTGCCTGAAAAAAAAATAATATTTTTTAATTACCTTAGTATGCAATTTGTTCCTTTTTAATCGTTGAAAAGTGAATTATTCAGTACCTGTACAATGTGCGTGCAAACTTGTTTTTGAAGGTGGGTCAGTTTACTCCTGCTGAACAAAATTCCGACCATGTGCTCTCGAAGTTCGTTACTCTCCTCAAGTTCTTCATTGTTCGGTTCTACCACCATGGAGGAAATTGGTCCTTGATTTGATTGCTCCCCTTGAATTAATTTTCCAAATACCTGAAATAACACCTTTAATTATCAACAAATGCATATACCTTTTGCTTCCCTAAATATGTAGTCAAATATTTCAACTCGATAATTAAGCAATTAATAGTAAATGGAGTATACCTGAGATGTAATCGAACGGAAAACTTTTAAAGTTTCAGCCTCGCAATTTTTCTGTTGAATTGTGGACGCATTTAATTGTTTCCCGACTTTCAGAGATTCGCCTTCTACTTCGCCCAGTACTCGAATTTGTCTTACTCTCAATGAATTATCCGGCCCTTTCAATTCTAAACAAACAACAATGTGTCTGGGATTTAAAATAGGGCAGTCTACCCATCCAGTCGACCTACTGCCTATTTCAACAGTCTTTAGGTTTATTAATTCATCAGCACCAATACCAGATAGGAAAGTAACACTGGAAACTTTGTGCTGAAAAAAAAAAAAAATATAAAATAAATTCTAAGTGAAATTCATGGGGTACATGGACCTTTTGTTAAAATTACACCGAAAAAAAAAATAAACAGTAAATTCAACCTATTTGCACAATAGATTTGGCTGTGAAATTGGAAGTTCATTTAACTTCCTGAACTTTCTATACAAACAGCTAAAAAAAAAAGTAGAATCTACTTTTCTGTAAAGTAAAATCTACATTTTATTTCAAATAAACAGCTACTTTTACTGTGAGAAAAGTTATTTCTGCTGCTTTTTACTTTTTCGAGTCGAGTACATATTACTCCTCCGAAACTGCAAGAGCTACTGATTTTTTTTCGGTGTATCCATATAAATTACTGGAAAATCAAGGAAAAGGCCAAGAAGCGTAGCTTTAACAAAAAAAACTCGTTTCTTATTTCTAGAAATACTCCAGTCTTACAGTTAAATCCCGACAGTTGTCAATGTGAATGTAAACCATCCTCGGAAATGAGTGCGCAGCGGCACTAATCGTAATCGTCTTCGTTTTATCCCGATCTTCATCGCCCGATTCCCAGAAGGTCTCTGTCGATTCGTCCGTTAAGCTACTGATCATCGCCTGCCTACTCGACGTTTTGATTTCGACGCTTGCCGTCAGATCCTTGAGCGTTTCGACGGTGCTCAAAATCTGACCGGACAGATTCGATTGGTGGCTCTTGTGCATGCTCATCGTCGCATCCTCTTCCTCCTCCGAGCGCGAAAGTATTTTACTGATATTACTGAATACGTGACTGCGGTGTAGGAACATGTGATCGGCAGGGGTGAACTGAATCGCCCAGCACCTTACGGCAGCTTGTTGCAATGGTGAACCTGAACAATAATTAAATATCGTTAGTACAACTATTATTTCATATTTGATTTCTTTTTGCTTTCTCATATAATAGAAAAAGCTTTGTATCACAAACATTTTTCGATTGCGCCAGTGCAGTTGGCAAAATCGTATTCCATCAGTAAGACTCACCAGGTGGAGGAAGCAGCATTAAATCAGCAATCGTTTGCAATAACGTATGGAATGCAGTGGGTAGAGGATTAGCCGCTTCACCGGCAATGACTAGATCGCTTAAGGGATGCTCGCAAATGCCAACCATATCCTACGAAAATGTAAAAAAAAAATTATCGATCTCAATTTCAGCAGCTCATCAACTTCCACGACTGATCAATCAACTCACGTGGTCTTTTCGCCTTTCCACGCATCTCTTCCTATTGTCCTGCTCGTTCACGTCCATCGAATCGGGCAGAATCGGCGTGAGCGAGCCAACGAACCACCAGAGCAAATCGTGGAGTGAGATCGGCTGCGTGACTGTCCTCAGCAGCCAGTTGAGCGCCTGCATGGCGTACACCCGGCAGGCGGCGCGCCTTAAGGCCTGCTTCATCGCGTACTGCAAGTGCTGGAGGTTGTGCTGCTGCAGGACGAAGAGCATCACCGGCCGCACGAGCAACTCGATGCGATCGTCGTTGGCGATCTCGGCAGCCTGATTCGACGAGACTATCGCTGACTGGTCCATCGACGGGACTAACTTCTGAAGCGCGGCCGAAGGATAACAAAGTAATGACGAACCAGCATCTGGGGACAAAAATATACTGCTTTTATCGAAATCACTGGATGATATTTATGTGGTCATTTTGAAAAAGGGCAGTATTCACACTGTCTATTGTTGCGTTGTTCCAAAGACATTTTTATTTTAAGGAATGAATGTAATTTATTGGCGTGAGTGATGTGTACAAGTGTGTTTTTTTGCGTTTATTTTGGCGGGAGTAGTTTGTTTTTATTACCTTTTGTATCTATAGTCATTTTAAAGGGGTCTGAAAGTCAATTAAAAATTCAAATTTCGCGCCGGAATTTAGCAGACGAAAAATCAAATATTTTCCTTATAACAAGTGATAAAAATTAAATTACAACAAACGACGAGTTAGTTGTCCTCCGTTATGTAATTACCTATCATTTTACCAAATTTCAAGTTTATTTTACAATACCACGACGAAAAAAGCTTGAAAAATGTAAAAAAATCGTATTATTCAAGCTTTTCTCGTCGTGGTATTGTAATGGAAACTTGAAATTTTGTAAAATGGTAGATAATTACATAAAGAACTAACTCGTCGTTTGTTGTAATTTAATTTTTATCATTTTTTTTCGTCTGCTATTTTCAGTTCAGTTTCAGACTTATTTGCTGTGATATCATTTTATTACTAATGACTTACTTTTCAGTATTATTTATTTGTAAGTTCTGACTGTGATATCAATAATGTGCAATATAACATTAAAAAGACTATTAAAATTTTAAAAAAACTTGTGAAATTTTTGTATACGGTCTTTTACTTTTTATATGTTATTTTATATATACAAATTTATATGCTTATAATTTCGAAACATTTGCAATTTTGTGTTTAATTGTAACAGAGTCGTAATAGTTTTGATTCTATTTTCTAAAAATATATTTAATAAAATGCAAAACTTTTCAGACTCCAATAGATTAGTATACATTTAAAGAGTACGAAAAATTCGTGACCTGTGCTGTCTCTTTCTCAAAATCACCATAAATTTAAGAATAGGTAGAATTTAACAGTCGTTTACCATTATTTAATTCACTACTGCTATTATTTCGCTTCCGCATCATAACAACTCGGCCATCGCTGCTGTTCTTCGCCCAAGGAGCTCCGGTCGACATCGACACCGAGCGATGGAACATCCCTCGGTTCTTACCGCTGTCGCTGTCGCTATCACTCATCGGACATTCGGATAAAGGCTACGCACAATTAACAATCGACAAATTGCATTAATCCCCCATTTACAAATGCAAAAAACGCACAACGACAGTACGAGCATGCAGACAACACCGATGAACAATTTGCGAAACCCACCCTTCTGTTACTTACTGTCAGGCCATTGTTGCTTCCCTCGAGCGGACCCTGCTGGCCACCCTGCCGCCGAAGCTGTTCCTCGTACAGCCGCTCCTCGCTGCTGTGCGAGCTCTGGACGCCGAGGGCGAGGAGACACTGGAACGGTCCGCTCGAGGGAAACGGGCCGGCCGCTTCTGGCGGACTGTAGTTCTCCGCCACTGCGCTCAGTGTCTGCGAGGAGCGACGCTGCTGCTTCGGTATGCTCACGCCAGCGGCGCTCGCCAGCTCCAGCAGGAACATCGCGTTGTTCTTCACCATTATGTGCGTCTCGTCGCTGCCCGGCGACGTCAGCGGCGACAGGAACTTGTCGGCGTCGATTACACCGTGACGCTTCTTATTTTTCTTCGCCCGAAAAATTAGTTTCATTTATCAGTAACGTTTATCGGTAACTAGTTAACAGTAATTCAGTTAACATTTATCAGTAACTAGTTAACATTTATCAGTAACTAGTTAACATTTATCAGTAACTAGTTAACATTTATCAGTAACGAGTTAACATTTATCAGTAACGAATTAACATTTATCAGTAACGAGTTAACATTTATCAGTAACGAATTAACATTTATCAGTAACTAGTTAACATTTATCAGTAACTAGTTAATAGTAATTCAGTTAACATTTATCAGTAACTAGTTAACAGTAATTCAGTTAACATTTATCAGTAACTATTTAACAGTAATTCAGTTAACATTTATCAGTAACTAGTTAACATTTATCAGTAACTACTCTCTAAAGTTGAAACAGTGAAAATTCTCAATATGCACTGATTTTCAGTGAAAAGTGCGCAACTGAAAGATTCAGTTGCGCACTTATCACTGTCTTTTAGTGTATATACACTGAAAGACAGTGAATTCTCATTATTTTCACTGGATGGATTTTAGAGAGTAGTTAACATTTATCAGTAACTAGTTAACAGTAATTCAGTTAAAATTTATCAGTATGTAATTTCTGCTAAAAATACTCGTCTGCGTTTAGAATAATTTAATTTCTGATTACAGTGGCACACCTGCACCTTTGAAAAAAAAACTGAGATATTAACATTTGAAGTTTATGAAATTGTATGCTATTATTAGTAAATATATTTGTATTTTGAGAGGTCTAGGATTATAAAGTCTTGCAATACCTTTACTTAAAGCGAGAGACTCTTCGAACTCCTAATTCACTGTTGTGGGATTCCAAGTCAATCGATGGATCAAATTGAACTAAATTGATGGATATTACTTTTCAATTCACCAGTTTGGATGCAAACTGTAGGAAATTAAATCTGAATATATAGAAACATTTTCTGAACTTCTGATTGATTTTTAATTTTGATTATTAATAGATCTATTACATTTTAAGGTTTTTATAATGACAATTTTTTTCTATTCAAATTTAATTTCCGGTATTTATATTGACACTAGAGTATTAAAAAGTCGTAGCCATCAATCTAGTTCAGTTTGATCCATCGGTTGACTTGGAATCCTTCGGGTAGTGAATTATGGATCTACGAATAATAGGAAACAATTTTGCTTAATTCAAACAATTTCATGTACTTTAAACGTTGACTTTTCATTTTTTTTTTATTTAACCCATTTATGCACGATGAGTCATTTTCAACTCACTTACGTTCGACTCAATGTTAAAATATACATAACGAAAATTTTAACGTAAATATAGCTACACTAGGCTCTACTTTTCTGTACAATTTGACTCTTACAGTACATTTAGCCTTGCCCTTTTCACCTGCAGCCTTCTGTGAGTCAACACGTTAGCCCTTTCACAGTGCATGACGGAAAAATCCGCACATTTTGATACATCTTTATTATAATTAAGTAAGCTAAAACACACCAGAAAAGTGTATTAATTTATTTTTCACATTTTCGATCATCATTTTTGTCATGCAAGCGTTTTTTCAGCTCCACTGTGAAAGGCTTAAACTGAAAACTAATGCTCCACAAAAAAAAACCCTAAACCCTCTGGACACAAATGGGTTAAAGGAAGTGCGCCCCCTAAATTAAATTACAAATCTCAATCCCAAGAATGTACAAAACTCGTTAGTCTTAAACACAATTTCATCCGAATCGTTCATCCTACAACGAACGGCATCTTCACCTTCAGGTACTTATCGCGGCAGGTATCGCAGAGAAGATACCAGGAGCTGCCGCCGCCACCTCCGTCGCCGCACTTGCCGGCCCAGCCTAGGCAGTAGTTCCCGCTGCTGTTGTAGCCGTTGCCGCCGGCGTGCCAGCCGCAGCCCGGGTGCATCAGCTTCATGTGATACGTGACCGGGTAAGGGTACATCAGCCCGCAGAGCTCGCACATCGTCTCCCGGTCGATCTTGCTGGCGCCGTCCAACGGCGTGACGGGCTTCGACGGTGGCTTCCACTCTTTGCGCTCTTTGTTCGCCTTCTTGTCGTTCTGCTCGCGCGCCACCGACGAGGTGATGGGTATCTTTGAGGGGAGATCGCCGGGCGCTCGTTTGGTCAGCTTCGTGGCCGGCGCCTGGCCCATCGGACTCGGTAGAACGCTCTGCTGGTCGATCGCTTGCAAGCAGTTCACGCTCAGTTCCTCCCACAGGAACACCAGGCTCTTGAGCGCCGGCGGCAGCACTGCCACTGTTGTCAGTTCTGGCAGGGCTGTCAATTTGTTCGCTGTAATGACAATGTACAGGTTCTTTAACTTTCTACTATTTAAATGTATTGTTATTATTAGGTGGAATTTTATTGGCTTCGACATAAGTTACATAGCCACATGACCGTTATTTAAATGTACACTGAGAGAAAAATTTAGTAATTTTAAGTAAATATTTACTTCAATAGTACTTGTCAAATATTTCTTTGAATAAAGTAATTATTTTTTTGAAATATACAAAATTTATTTAGAAACAAATAAATTCATTTAGTTTTAAAGAAATATTTAGTGGCTTCAAAGAAATATTTGACAAGTACTATTGAAGTAAATATTTACTTAAAATTACCAAATTTTTTTTCAGTGTAGGTACGTAAAAGTGATAGAACTCTAAAATATACTTGATTTAAAAGAATTGAAGGAATACTTGATTGAAAGAATTTTACAACTTTTTTTGTAAAATGGTACTACACGCTAAAATGGCTAGTGTGAAATTTCACTCCTTTTTTAGAGTCATTCCAGAGATAATTCATTCATAGAGTTAAATTTGAAAATTTCTCTAGTAGAGTGAAATAAGTTAAATTTGAAAATTTCTCTAGTAGAGTGAAATAAGTAAAATTACTTAATTTCACTCTGATAGATTGAATTCTTTTAGTTTGTGGTCTATCCTTTCATTCTACATTTGAATGAAAAAATTACTCTACTTCACTCTAATTGAGGGACTTAACTTCAATCTAAACTTCGAGTGAAATTTAACTTCATTTCACTTTAACCGATTTAGCGTGTATTGTAATAAATTACACTTATTACACTTTTTCATAATTGGGTCCTTGCGTGAAAATTCTTTTTTCTACATTTTATTAAATAGGTTTGATAGAACATTGAAAAATAATTATCACTTTTTTTTTTTTTTTTTTTTTCCAATTAAACATTTATTTGCAAAGATATCGAGCGTTGAATTCACGTTCAAATCACGACCATTCACGGTATAGATTAAGTACTACGCAGTGGTAACGTCACATTCATAGTGATTTTTAATCAGTTATATCTCTGTTAATAAAAAAATACGTATCAATTATTTTTTAATATTAATACTATTGTCTGGGAAAGTGGTCACAGACTGCCATTCTGAAATAAATAACATACTTGATAGTAAAATTTATCAAATAGTATCGAAAATTTTGATTTACATACAGTTAATTTTACTATAATAAAATTCAGTAATATCTTTCAGTCTGTAACTATACTTTCCGAGACACAGTATAACCATTTTTACACGAACATTTTTCACAGTATATATATCACGGATTTAATAGAATTTATCATGCAAGAATATCCAATAGGAGCTTCAAAAATAATGTTCAAAAAGCAACGAAATTCTTTTTTTTTTTTGTTAATGAAACGACATCGATACCGTCAGTCGGAATCTCTTCCTTGATGCTCGACTCGGGCTTCTTGCGGTTTCTATTGGCATTGGCGTTGGCAGCGGACCTCGTGAGGCTTTCTAAAGTGCTCGGCTGAATGTGCAGGTAGTTGCCGTCGTTGGTGACTTCGACGGAGTGCCTTTGGCGCGCCCTTTCCTCCCTCGTCATCTCGGGCTTCTGACGCTCGCCGTTCGCTACCGACGAGGACTGCCGCGTGACCACCAGAGCTCCCTGCTTCGGTAAACCGGGATGGAACTTGAGGAAGCTCGCGCAGGCCATCGCGTCGTGCACGATGCCCTCGTGCCACAGAAAAGCAGCGAACACGGCGCGCAGGCATTCAGCCACCGATGGACTGATCGCCTCTTTCACCTTTGAGAAAGAAATTGAGATTAGTAAAATCGATGTAATAGATAGTTAGTAAAGGTAATTAACGATCTGAAAGCCAATTAAAAATTCAAATTTCGCGCCATAAAATAGCAGACGAAAATACAACTAATTTACTTATATAACAATTAATAAAAACAAAATTACGAAAAACCAGGAGTTACTTGCCCTCCGGTATGTAATTATCTATCATTTTACAAAGTCTCAAGTTATTATAACAATATATCATCGAGAAAACCTTGAAAAATATAAACAAATTGCATTTTTCAAGAATTTCTTGGCGACATATTATTATAATTATTTGAAACTTTGTAAAATAATAGATAATTACATAACAGAGGGCAACTAACTCCTAGTTTTTCATAATTTTGTTTTTAT
>JAWWEN010052770.1:0-10003 GCA_035582955.1 Sycophila texana | reverse complement strand
AAGAGGTCCACATATAAGAGTTCGGAAGCATAGCTTCTTCCGTGTGGCCCGACGCCACGCACCAATTTTTTTTTTTTTGCTTGTAAAGTAATATTTGTAGACTAATAAAAAAAAACGTTTGCAACTGGACATTGTTTTCTCACAGAGGACTGCAAATGTTATTAAGATTAATGGAAATGTAATAAACAATATTAATCTTTTCAATGCGAATGAAAAGAATTTTTTTTTTTAATGACCCTGAAATTGTTCTAAAATTTAAGTCGCAATCCTTAAATAATTTCTAAAATAATTTCATGCGAATTTTAAAAACTTTAATTTATCCTAAGAGAAAAACTTGAGAAGGGTCATCGCGTATTTCAAAGTAAGAAAAATAAATTTTAATAAGGTATATTATAATTTTAACAATTTTTTAAAGGAAAATAAACATATGCCAAAGAAAACAGTTTCTATTTACTGTTGTATTATGTATAATTAAATTCTCTCGAAAATATTTGTAGTTTTTATCTTAGTAAAGAGAAATTTCATTCCTGAGTAAATTACTACTATAATGTAAATAAAGTTTATAAAACGAGTCAATACTTATAATTTATATAGTAACATTAACATTTTTTTAAACTAGTACATTTCCTTAAATCGTTTAAATACTTAAGAATATTTATTAAATTTTAAGTGAATATTCTACTTTTATGAAAGTGAAATTTATAGTTATAAAGGATTTATAGGGACAGTATTTTTGTTATCAGTTGTAACAAGTCACTTGATTTATTACGTACAGGTAACCATTACGGTAGTGGATGCCGAAGGAGAACCGCTCGAGGGCTGCCTTTTCGGTGCAGCTGGAACAGACGGGACGTCGGAATATCAAAGTTTGGTAATTTACCATCACAATAGTCCGTCCTGGGCGGAAACACTCAGACTCGCTGTACCTATTGATAAGTTCTACGGCAGCCACGTTCGCTTTGAATTTCGACACTGTTCCAGTAAGTACTAAATTTTTAAATATATTCACTTTTGCATCACGCAATCCACGGAAATATAAATATATTATAAATTTATACAAACTTAAAGTATATATATACTGGGGGGGTACCACCCCTGCTCGCTCCGCTCGCCAACTCCCCATTTATTATTTGTTAAAAATCTTTATTTACAATATTATCTTAAAAAATTATTTACTATATTTCCTAAAAAATTAACAAAGCGAAAATAACAAATTAAACTTTAACAATTATAAATTAAAGCCTTAGTTCAAGTAAATTCTTTTTCACTACGTACTATAAGCATTTACAAAAAAAATTGTAGAGGTAAACTAAAAAAAAAAACAGAAAATACAGACACTTCTTATTTATATTCAAAAACTTACACAGAATAGTCGTAAATTATCGGCCACTCATTAGCCAAGGCAAACTTGATTAAAAGGCTAGACCACGTGCAGAATAATTAAATTCATCCCGCAAAGCGAACGGGGAAAAAAAAAGAATACGAAAAAGAAAATCCGCTGGGATAAAGTTCCGGCACGGTGATGATGAATTTCCATTTTTCTTCGGCAGCGCGCGAGAAGAATGATAAGAAGCTTTTCGCGTTCGCCTTCGTGCGACTAATGGAGGCGGGGGGTGCGACCCTTCAGGACGGCCTGCACGAGCTCTACATTTACAAGTGCGAAGAGCGAGGGAAGCTGGACTCGCTAAGCTACCTTGCGATGCCGAGCAACGCGCGCGAGCCAAATTATCCAGGTACGTTGTGCAAAGTTTCCCTATATTTCAAAAATTAAGTCCTTAAAAAAATTGTGCATACATTTATATACAGAATATATACAGAATGTCTGCAGAAAATTTTCAAAAAATCATAGAAATCAGAAATATATAGTCAATCTACCTACCTAATATTTAGCTAATATTTACCAATATTTACGTATATCTTCCTACCTAATATTTACCTATATTTACCTACCTAATATATACCTATATTCTTCATACCTAATTTTACCTATATCTACGTACCTAATATTTAGCTAATATTTACCAATATTTAGCTACCTAATTTTACCTATATCTACGTACCTAATATTTAGCTAATATTTACCAATATTTACCTACCTAATATTTAACTAGATTACCTACATATTGTTTACCTATATTTATCTACCTAATATTTACATATATCTACCTACTTATTGTTTACCTATATTTATCTGCCTAATATTTACCTATATCTTCCTACCTAATATTTACCTATATTTACCTACCTTACATTTATCTATATCTTCCTACCTAACTTTACCTATATCTATACCTGATATTTAGCTAATATTTACCAATAATTTACCTACCTAATATTTAACTATATTACCTACCTAATATTTACCTACATCTACCTACCCAATATTTAACTGTATTTACCTAATATTTACCTGTATTTACCTAATATTTGCCTATATTTACCTATCTTTACCTACCTACCTAATATTTTCTGGAGTATTTCTGTCGAAATTCTACATACATTATATAGAAAATTTGCTGTAAAACTACTTAATATTTTTTTTTTTAAACTTTACGGTACTCAATAAATAAGAAACAAATAAAATAAAAAAACTTTAGGTGTCGGACCATTTACACGATCGCCCAAGGAGGCCGTGTACATCCGCACATTGCTGTGCAGTACAAAGCTGACGCAGAACGTCGACTTACTGAGTCTCCTTCAATGGAAGGCACATCCGGAGAAGATCTCGGAAGCACTCGGTCGTGTGCTCCGACTTGACGGCGAGGAACTAGTCAAGTTCCTTCAGGATATTCTCGACGCTCTCTTTGCTATGTTTCATACCGAAGATGGCAATTCTACTGCGCATTCTGGTCTCGTCTTTCAGGTACGATTAATTATACTGTTATGGTTTGGATATCTAATTAATAATATAATTGTAACTGATTATTATTATATTATATTATTAAATACGTCAATTTTCAATTGTAAAAATTTGAAATTAATAACAATAAAATAAATGCAATCTTTTTTACATTATCATACTTATTTTTTCAAGGTACTAGTCTCGATATTCATCCTTCTGGAGGACTCAAAGTTCGAACACTTCAAGCCAGTGATAAATGCATACATCTCCGGTCACTTCGCGGCGGCGCTCGTGTACAAAGGCCTGATCAGTAGTGTACAGCACTGCACCGAGTGGGTGACCGCACCAGAGAAGCAGGAGTTCATCATGAAGTGCTTTCGCTCACTGGAGTACATTTTCAAGTTCATCATACAGAGTCGTTTGCTGTACGCGCGAGCGACCGCCGGCCAGTACGAGGACAGCTTTCGGAAGGACATTTACCTCGTTTTTGCCGCTCTCAACAAGATGATGACGCTGCCCTACGATATCGTCCTATCGCTTCAAGTCGCACTGCTCACCTCCATACCTGCCGTATTCGAGCAGCTCATCGATGTTCTCTCTATGAATGAAGTGACCAGCCTCACTTGTTCCATGCTTGATTCGGTACCAAGGGACGCTGCGCCTCAGGTAAGTCACCTGTTTGACCTCGTAATACATGAGTTATAAAAGAATACAGAAGTTATAAAAGAATTTGTTCAATAATAAACAAACTTCGATGTATTTTCGCAGCTGATACAAGCCAAATTGGAGGCAGTGAAGTGCCTGGTGACGTCGGAGCTGTTCAAGGATGACGAGAGCCGTAACTTGCTATTAGCAACGATGTGTTTGCACCTTCGAATCCACCTGGTGCGTCGAGAGGAGCTACGGACTTGCACCGACATCCTGGGCGAGATACTGGCCTTCATGTACAAACGTGGCAGGGACATCAAAGTAAACAACTGCGTGCACCACGACGTGGAGACTCTTTGTCTGACCATCCTCGACGTCCTCATACAAACGATCCTGATCATCATCAATGCAGGTGGTTCTGTCCTTAATTGTTTAGTCGCCTGTCTCCTGGGACTGCTTCAGCTGCTGGATGAGTATCACTACTCGAGGCTCTGGGAAGAGCTGACACCGGGTGGTGAAAGAAAGCCTCTTAAGGAGTTCCTGCTCAGGGTCTTCTTGGTGCTCAGGGAACTCGTGAGACAGGAGATATTCCCACCTGACTGGCTTGTCATTCGGATGCAGGCCAACAACATTATCCTTAAATCACTGCAGGAGCTTGCTCAGCCACTCGCATTTAGGTATAAGAAAACCTTTTGTATTTTATAACTTCCTAAGGAGTATAACAGTAGAATATACGTTGATCTAATTTCTACTACATTTGTTTCGCCAGTCATAGTTTGCTAATAGTAGTCTCTTATTCTCTAGAATGTTATTAAAAATTTCACAGTGACGGTGCAGTAAATTTTAAAATCTATATATTATTCGTTTCCTTTACCTATGGATTTGACTCAATACATTGTACAATTCAATTTTTTAATCTTGAAGTGTTTACCTATATATTTAAGAAGATCAACAAGTAATTAAATTTAATCAACATCAGATATATATTAACTTATTTCTGAAAGAATAACTACCTTAACTATTACCTGGCTTATTGAGCTATAGAATGATTTAATGAATTAGTCGTCAATACATTATTCACAAATTTTGTTTCAATTTTTCAGATTTTTACACGGCAGCTTCGATTCGCAACTCTGGTCGACATACTTCAACCTAGCAGTGGCCTACCTGACCCAACCATCCTTGCAACTGGAACACTTCTCTGAGGTGAAACGTGAGAAGATCGTGGAGAAGTACGGGGACATGCGGGTCCTCATGGGTTTCCAGATCCTCTCGATGTGGTCTCACTTGGGCGAGAAGAAGCTCGAGTTCATTCCGGGTATGGTCGGGCCCTTTTTGGAAGTCACTTTGGTCCCCGAGAGTGAGCTGCGCAAGGCCACACTGCACATTTTCTTCGACATGATGGAGTGCGAGCAAAGCCATCGAGGAAGCTTCAAGTCCGTCGAATCGGAACTCATTGACAAACTTGACATTCTTATCAGCGAGAACAAGGGTGACGATGAGTACAGGCAACTGTTTAACACAATGTGAGTTTTCTGTGATATTTTGATTCATTTGTTGGGCAATTGTTGTACTCTCTAAAATATAAGTAAGTGAAAAATTGTGAAATACACTTCGAATATTAAGGAAAAGTTAATTTACTTATGTTTAAAGGGTAATTATTAATCTGTTCACTTCAATTGTATGGTTTTACCAGAAGAATTGGAATACCGAAAGTATTTTAACTTATAGTAGGAAAATGTACTACAGACAATAACAATAAAACAATAAAGCTTGAGTGAATTCAAACACAAATTTGTCTTTATAAATAAAAAAGTGTTTTTGTGGGATTTTAAAGAAATCATGCTATATACAAAAAATGTTTAATATTCATCTCGGTGATTAATAAAGGGTATTTGGATTAAAAACTATATTTACGTGAACATTAAGTGAACAGATTAAAACAATTTTTTAATATATAATCAGTCAATAGAAATTTTATCTGAAATATTCATTTTTTTCATGCCTGTGTAGGGAACATCTCAGTGCGGTGTAAGTCAATTGAAAGTTATACAGTTTTTAAAATGCACTAGCTTGTGTTTTTTTTTACCTGTTTATTATAATTTGTTCTATACTTATTGTTTTATTTGAACAACAGCACTGATTTATTTACTTTGTAGAGTAATTTTTACGTTTATTTTTTGTCACTTTTTATCACCTATTTTTTATTTTCTACCTTCTATTTCAATTAGTAGTGAGTAATTATTATTTTTTTCATAATTTCCTTTATATATACATAAAAAAACGTACAAAATATATCCCTGCAATTTAGTACTTCATTATTAAATTATATGATTATTTGCACGCGGAATTTCCCCATACCGCAATTAACTTATGGATTAAGAAAAGCACCAAGCGAATTATTATTCTGTTAAAATTAAAAAATTATATTTTACATTACAATCGATTGGTTCGAATTTCTCTTAGCACCATTTAATCCCTGAAAACCTTAGAATCATAAAAAAAAATTCCACCATCCAGATAACAATAACCCATTTACCAGACAAAGAATTAAAATAATTAATTATCAGGCTGCTGGATCGCGTGCAATCGGAGGATCCGGCCTGGAAGGACAGCGGAACGGCCTTCATCACGTCGGTTACGCGCCTACTTGAGCGACTGCTGGACTACCGGAGCGTCATCCAGGGCGACGAAAATCGCGACAAGCGCATGTCCTGCATCGTCAATCTCCTGGTAAGCTCTCGACTTTATACTAATAATATCATCTTCGTAAGAATTTCCATAACCACGATAAGTAAAAAGAAAAAGTAAAAATTAAGCTATAAAATAGATAAAGATTCATTTCTCAGGTCTACGACAGAATCTCGAATATTGCAGTATTTAAGCGCGGCTTAGAGAAAATATCATTAAATGTATACTCTAGCTACGTTAGATTTTAACAGAATGTTTTTAAAAAACTGCAACATTGGATCGAAATTCGTTTTGCCTTAGAGGAATAACGAAATTTAAATGTCTTATCGTCAATAATCGTTTATAATCATTAATCATTAATCAAATACTACAACGTATCCTTCAATATGATAACGTTGCGCGTGAAACAACAAAAGTAATTTTTAGCAAGCATTTCAATAATCGTGAAAATTGAAAAAAAATTCAAAATCAAGACATAAAAAAGACAAAACATCACATTGAAATTTGTTTCGCATTAAAGATCGAGAGATCAAGGGAATACACTAAGGCGCAGAATTTGAAACTCTCAATCAAATTAATGATCAATATAATTATAGCGATTAAAGATTAATAATTAATTATCAATGACAATTAATGATAGATTTAATTTTCACGCCGGAAAGTGCATTCGCTTTTTCTTTGATTCTAAACCAAGTTCCCATGCACCGCTGCAGTTTTTCAAAAATGTTTCATCAAAATCAACTAACGTCGATTGAATGTACATACGCCTTATCACGTGATCTCGGCAACGCGGAAGTGACCGCAGGCGTTGATTAGCGAACGCGCGATAAGTTCGTTAGACGATTTCGAGCTAAGGATGCGCGTGCAGTGCATCTCGAGGCGAAACAGTTCCCGATGGATGTTCTGTGCGTGCGCGTCGGAAAGAAGACGCGAAGGCGCGCGGCCAGAAAGCAGGAGAGCAAACTGGACAAGGGCAAGGACAAGGCTGAGGAGGGATTCGAGCTTTTTGGAAATGACGCGTTCGGAATTGTACTCATTTACGTGGAGAATTATTACAAGAATGTCTTTTTACGGAACGTAATTAATTCTTGTTTTTTTTCAATACAATGGAATTGGACAGATACAGGAATCGAAACTATTTTTTTTTCTTCGGAGATAAGAATAAGACTCATTCGTTAAAAATGAGATCAAGTATGCAAGATTTAGGAATCAAGAGCTTGCAAGATTTTTGGTCTCGTATTTAAAACTAATTATTCGATTGTATTTAATAATAAGAAAAATGAATTTTAAATTTCTCTGTAGTATGTTAATAATAGATCCAAGCTACATTTTTAAAACTAGTCATGTTTTCATTGTACTTAATTCAAGATTCAAGTTTTTTTGTTCTAGAAACTAATCTTCCGGTCTTTTTTGTAGGAAATTGCATATTTTGATTGTTTCTTTGTTTTTGTATAAAATTTCATAAGAACTATGTAACAATAAAAAAGTACAATAATAACATTTTCAAAAATTTCCTTCAGTTACTTTGAATTCGGGAGCACAGTGTACTATAACTTACAAATTATTTTGATTGATAAAATTATTAATTATCACCTTTCAGATTTCTGAAAAAATGCATCCATTTGACTTAAAATTATGAAAAAATATAAACTAAAACTGATCTTTTTTCGAAATTCTGGAAAAATACTAGCCTTTGATAAAAACAATAGTAGAATCTAACATATTTTATTCATCGATCGCAATACAAACAGGCAAATGCATTTACCAAAAATATACTCAAAATATTTTACGAAAAGTATACACTCAAATATAATTTTCTGCAATAAATATACTCAAAAATATACTCAAAAATATACTCAAAAATATTTTTCTTCGATAAACATTCTCCCATCTTCAGAACTTCTACAAAAACGAGTTCAACCGGAAGGAGATGTACCTGCGCTACATCTACAAGCTGCACGACCTGCACCTGGCGGCGGAGAACTACACCGAGGCTGGCTTCACGATGAAGCTGTACGCGGACCAACTGGGCTGGGGTCCGCATCTCCTGGCGGCCGACCACACCTACCCCCAGCAGCCCGAGTGGCAGCGCAAAGAGCAGCTCTACCACAAGATCATCCACTACTTCGATCGCGGCAAGTGCTGGGAGAAGGGAATTCCCCTTTGCAAGGAGCTTGCCGTTCTGTACGAGACGCGGCTCTTTGAGTATCACAAGCTCAGCGAGATACTCAAGGTGCAGGCCAAATTCCTCGACAACATCCTCACGCAGCTCAGGCCCGAGCACGAGTACTTCAGGGTCGGTTTTTACGGACTCAGCTTTCCGCTTTTTGTCAGGGTGAGTTTAAATTTTTTTTTTATTTTACGAATAATTGCGGTGTCTAAAAATTCATTAGTGAGAAATCTCTCAGTTTTATGAATTCTCGAAAAATTAGTGAAATTTTATTTTAATTTTGAGTGAGAAATATTATTTTCGGCCAATGTGTTTAGCTGAATATGTATATTTTATGTTTTATTGTAGTGCAAAATGAACTATTGTGGTTATAAATGGATAGTTTTAACAGGGGTGAATTGGTAAATACCCAATTTGGAGGTACAATTAATGGAAATTATGTAAAATTCTAAACATTATTTTGGTTATGAAATAATGAAGTCTACGAAAGATTTTATGTTTCTTTAAATAAATTAAGAAAGATAATCATCAAGTTTTTTAATTTAAATTATTTCTAATTGTTTTAAACTTTTGCTAAATAATCCAGATGCTGTGAAAGAAGAAATTTTAATTTTTTAATAAGAAAGTTTCAGGGCTTTCAAATTCAAAACGTTTTACTGAAACATTGAAAAAACAGTTTATTATTTACCATTTTCACTTATAATCTCTAAAAAATTATTAGGACATCTTAGCAAAATGTAAGTACAAGTGATATTTAATTTTGTTTTTTTTTTTCAGAATAAAGTATTCGTTTATAGAGGGTTAGAGTACGAGAAAACCGAGACCTTTACACAACGTCTGCAAACTGAATTTCCCAAGGCGCAAATCCTGACGAAAAATTCTCCACCCGACGAGACGATTCTTGCTTCCGAAGGCCAATGTAAATATTTGCTTCTTAAATAGTTTACTTTTACTAGGCAGATTGAAGTGCGATATTGACGGTTCAAGAAAAAATTTCAATCAGATTCAAACGAATTAATTCGGAATTTCAAAATTTGATGTTCTCATCTCTTTTGACAGCATATATACCATGTTAAGATCGAGACGTAGGCCTCGCAATTATATTTAACTTGCTCAATTTTTTTAAAGTAAAGGATCAAACAGATAAAATATGATAAATAAACATCTTTTCGTAGATTTTAATAAACTAAATCTATCGAATTGCAAGTTAACGAATATTACTCTTCGAGTTCTATTATGTCTCATAAAATGAGACCTGCGTGCGAAATTTAAAATATCGAATTCCCGTTTAAATTCCATTAAAATTTTATCGCGAACCTACAATATCTTCCTATTAAAATTGAATTAATCAAATGTACAAATAAAAAGAATATCCTTCATGACAAAGTCGCTGACTTAATAGCTATTAACTATATAAGTTAATGAATGTGACTTTACATCCCTCCAAATGATTAGGAATTAACAGTTAAGAAATGGATTATTTACTGTAAGTAAAGCGTGTATTAACTAACTGTTTATAAATATTTCTTTAACATTAAGAAATATTTACTATGGCGAACGACGACCACACTGACAAAAAAAGTTTAGTAATCACAATTAACCATTACTTGCTTTAATTAATATTTACTTGTTTCAACCAAAATTTATTTGTT
>JAWWEN010052769.1:0-10005 GCA_035582955.1 Sycophila texana | reverse complement strand
TTTTTGGACCAAAGAATCATTCTACAAAGTTTGGGCGAAATCCAGGACCCGCAACCCTGGTCATCTCCTTGTAAGTAAAATATAAAAAATAGAAATTTACAAACATTAATTAAAAATAGATTTACATTTTCATTGTAAAAATAGCGTAAAAGCTTTTTTATATGTAGTATTTTTAAATTATAAAAGAAGTTGTGGTTAAAACATTATTTGAATTTAGCCTTTCTGTATAGCCTGCCAGATTTTGGCATCTTGCCTCTTGCGGCCATATGAATTTTGGAGTTTAAAACAAAGTTGATTCAGACACATTCAGCCTTTATGTTATGATGTAAAATAATTAATGAATTAAAATAATAAAATATCTCCGTAATAATTAATTACATATTATGAAGCAAAATAAAATTGATTTTTTGTCATCATTCTAACAAATTGAATTTTCGAAATATTCCCAAATCACGCGAATCTCGTCCGAAATTAATATTCCGCCGGAGTGACTCCGATCTCTTTTATCACCGCTGCACGAAAAACGCTAAGCTCAGACCTTTTTCCCGGCCGAGACAATCGTCATACTTCATAAAATTTCAAATAACCAGGACTCGCAAGCTGAGAAAGTTTGTATTTTTCCGCGGACGAAGGAAGATTTGACGGATTCTGATGGAATGGATTTCGCACATCCAACTGCAGAACGAGAGGCGAAAAGGAGCGAGAAGATATACGAACTAAAGCCCCTTTATTGTGCCCCCGCTCGGTCCTCCCTGCGCGAAGGTGTCGCCGGATGTGTATAAAACCACGAATAACCCCCAACAGAGAAAGAAAAAACAAAGTACCCGCGATGGGGTAGCGTTTTGTTTTATGGAATCCATAAAATCCGCCGCTATCGAGGCATCAGGCGTTCTTCGGGATAAGCGGCGAGGCGCGTAAAAGTGTGCGTAAGCTGCGTTTTAAATGGCCTCGGCCCCGTGTAAACGTAAAGCTCGTCCTCGAAGGAAGGAGGCCCCCCCGCCGTATAATCGTAAACGGCGAAGAGCGAAGCGAGATTATTAATTCGTTACCGGTTAACGGCGACGCGGCTTCACCTTTTTAGAGGCAAGACGCTAAAAAGTTAGCGGGCCGCCCGTTACTCATGGTTACTTTGCTTAGTGCGTTGTTATTTTTAATGGCGAGCGGTGGGAGGATCCACGTTCGAGCACGTTATTCATGGCGCCATTTATATCTGCTTATAAGAAGCGTTCGGTACGTTTACGGCGCCATGGGGGCAATTACGGTTAACCCCGTTTCCGCGTTTATAATGGCGTCCGCCGCCGCGCGATTTTCATTCAAATATTTGAATAATTCTATACCAGATTACAATAAACTTAAATAATTTACGTGCCCCGCGCGGTCAGCAATTACCGACAAATAATAATTTATGCTGCTCTCGGCTTTACCCGCTCTAAATGTAGACGCGCGATCCGCGCTGCTCGCGATGCATAATGGCCCCCTCGTAATTAATCAAGCGTACTGCACATAATAAATAAACCCGCACGAGCAGCATCATTGTTACGTCGCTTTAGCGCCCAAGATCCAATCAATCCCCGGCGAAGAATTTCACCGAATCGATGCAGCACCCCCCCCCCCCCCCGCGTGCCCAGGACTTTCGTGACTCGATAAAAAAAAAATCTACGGGAATTGCCTCGAGAACCCCTGGGCAAGGCATCGACCTGCGACTCAAAGGACAGGCTCTCCTGTGTGTATACGTTCTGTGGGCGTCAGGCGCAGGCACGGAAGTCGGCCGGGCCATTAATTTGCCGGTCCTAAACTCCGCGGCCCGGAAACTGCCGAAAGTTCTCACCTGGGCACGTCCTTCGTTCGTCGGCGAAAAGCCTCCCCCGCGCCCCGGTGTAAATCAAAGCCCGCGCCGAAGGCCAGCGTTTAATCACATTTATTTGACCGCCCCTGATATCGCTCGGACAGAAACGGATCGGCTCTACATCCCCCCTTTTTACGTGGATTGGCCGCACGTGAGTCTTATTTGTCCGGCCGGTACGTGACGCCTGCATCTCGCGCCTTTGTACATCCCTGCAGCTTCGACGCGGGGGATTGGAACGTAAAGCGCCGTCTTTTTATTTTGCGCGCGGCCGTGCCGAGGTGTACACCGGGGCCGTATGTGCTTAAGTTATACGAAGCGAATATTTGCGCCGGAGCTGCCGGACTGACTGTGTTTACCCCCCCCGTCGCTCGCGTGTTACGCGGCACCAGCTCCGTGAATATAGAGTCGCGCGTGTGCGCCGTAGATCGATTCCGATTGAATGTGTATATATAAACGGCCGGAAGGGATCGTGCGGTGCTGTACATATGCGTACCCCCTGCTCGCCCACTCGACCCGCCGTGGCCTATGCGTGCGGGTGCACACCCACCCCTTATTGAGCCGTTCGCTGACTTTTAAGCGAAATATTCCGGGTAGGCGGGTTCTCTTTCACCCTTCTTTTTTTTTTTTTATCCTTTCAATCGGCGAACTGCCTGTACTGTATCGAATGGATTCGCGGCGACGGAACACTCTGACGAGCCCCGAGAAATTTGAAGCTATTGGATTTTCCGCGGCTGCTTCTCTTTTTGGTCGCCCTTTTTTTCACGGGCAATTCGACGACCTGCTTTTAGGTGGTAATTGAAAATTCGATATCTTTCATTAGAGACTTAAGCCTGTATCTGGCTTTGGCTTTAGTTCGTGGAAACGCGGATGCAGGGAGTCGGGTTGTCGGGAGTTAATGATTCGGACGGTGCGAAAAGGTCTTGGCAATTTCTGCAGATTGCAGCGGCCTAATCTCTGCGAAGGTGACTGAGTGAAAATAATCGCTCGATTCAAAAGTGGCTCACTCGATTTTATTTTTCGCTCCGTTGAGTCTACATAGTTGCTAAATTCGTATTGATCAGTGCAGTCAAGGAAAAATTACTATACTACAATTATTTTTGCAGATATTTATTATTCTTGTTTCGTTAGTTTTACAATTTTATCAGTAATCTACGTTAATTCAATCCAACCAGAAATTATTAAATTATCAGTGCGTAACTGATATATCGTACAAATCGTGTAACACAATATTACAGAAGAATAAGGATAACGCTTATGTTAATTCAATCCAACCAGAAATTATTAAATTATCAGTACGTAACTGATATATCGTACAAATCGTGTAACGCAATATTACAGATGAATAAGGATAACGATGCAAATATGATAATAAAAATCTAAATAGCCTACAGCGCACCACTATATAATACTGAAATATCTCAGCATAATAATCGAAACCCCACTCCCATTAGCTTAACTCGTTAAAGCAATAAGAAAAATTCCCAATCTTTTTAGGGCAAACAAATATAATAGCACGCCCAATTTACGGTACAACGAACGTGGAGCATTTCCGTCGAGAGAAAGCCGAGACGAATATAGCGCGCGGGCCTCTGCATCGATTGGTATAGCGCATCGGGGCTTCAATTTGACGAGAACAACAAATTTAGCCGAGCCCGCGGCAACAATGGTCCAGGCGGCTTTGGCCCGAGAGGAGGAGCCGCCCGTACCGGGCCTGCAGCATCCCAAGAATCGAGCGAGCGGGCGGGCTCCGCCGCGTCAGCGAGAAAACGGGGATTCAGCCACAATCCAAGGCTAACTCGGCCGTCGATACTTGCGGCCGAGCCCGCGAGTCATTCGATCATCGTTGATGCAAGGACAAAATACTTGCTCGACCGTGCCCGGATGCCCGAACTATCCCTTCGATCCCTTCGCCCTCCACCGCCCTCGTAGCGATGATTTACCACGCTCAAAGTGCGCCGACCGAGTTTACAGCGGCGAGGCGCCCGATTTCAGGGTATGTGTCGGAAATTAAACGTTTAAGGGGGGTGGGATACTCCTGGAAGTATCACTTTCGCGGCGAAGGATTGGCGCCCGTCGCTGCGGAATTGAAGAGAAAAGCTTACTGGAATTTTCGACGGGGATGAGCTGCCGCTCGGAAAAATGGATGCGTTGAATTGTTTATTTCGACTTTGAGTCGCGAGGCATAATAAATTTTAAATTCACCCGGGTTTTTGTTTAGAACGCCAGCGATGGAAATCCGCAACAAAAAAAAAAAAAAAACAGGACACCTTTTTATCAAAGCCGCAAAAGACTATGCACGCGTGGCTGGAGCTTTGAAGCGCTGTTTTTTAATAAAAGCAGCGGACTTAACTATTCATTTCCGTGTAGAAAAAAAAAAAGATCGCGAACGCGATCGCGTAAACTGGGAGCTTTTGATGGCCCCGCCGGCTAAAACTGAACGAAACAGACAGAACAAAGCTTCTTCCTATAACGCGCGAATAAATATTTCCCGCGTTATATATAAAGAACTATATAAAGCTCTAAAACACTCAAACCCATTTCTCGGGAAACTTCCTCTGCCGGGCGGCTTAATTGACCGGCATCTTTTTTTTTCGCGATGCATCAATCCGCGGCCTTCGGCATTAGAATCGTCCCGGTGTTACAGAGATGCGCGTTAACGACCGGAAAAGCTAGAAACAATTTATATTTCCGGCGATCGAAGGGAATCCTATAGTAGCTCGCATCGTCGGAGCTTTCGAGTCGGGAACCTGTACACAACAGTTCCCGTACCTCGCGGTATCGCATAGAGAAACGGGGCACCTCGCGAAGTTTCCCTTGTTCTTGGCGCTCGATCCACAATATCCCGGCGGGGCGAGGAAAAATTTAGCGAAGCCCCGGT
The DNA here is from genome assembly GCA_035582955.1 of Sycophila texana. Classification (NCBI taxonomy): domain Eukaryota; kingdom Metazoa; phylum Arthropoda; class Insecta; order Hymenoptera; family Eurytomidae; genus Sycophila; species Sycophila texana. The sequence goes on along the minus strand of JAWWEN010052769.1, from coordinate 5,281 downwards.
GGCCGCGTATGGATTCATCGTGCGTTTACGCGTTCACTTCGTAATCGAGTTAAGAATTTATACTCCCACGGTCGTGCGTTTTTCATTCGATTTACGGTCGGGCGGGCACGAGCCCCGCGATGACTCAATAAAACTTTTATCGCCGACAACGCGCGCGTGGTCGGAGGTGCCGCGAGATGCCCGCGAAATTATATCCGCACGCGCGCGTCGCAATGGACACTTAGCTGCTCGTACGCGAGTCCTCGATATTGTCTGCGAGCCAATTTTGCGATATAGCTGTTTTATTGAACGGACGACCTCTCGGGAGGATCGAATTGCAATTTTTACGACGTTTGATTGAGCTTATTATATTTTTAAAGGAAATGAGCGAAGTGTCTCAATATTTTATTATCGCGAAACGTCGCTTGAAGGTGTTCTATATAATTGCTTTAATCCTGTTTAATACGACTTCCCGTTTCAATCGTTGATTTAATTCTCCAGCATCGAAAATGTAAGCCTTCAATATGAAAGAGCTTCAATTATTCATAAGGAACTTTATTTTCTGGTTCTTCTAAGGACAATAATAGTGTCAACTGTGATAATACTTTATTGTTTAAGTTTCAATATCGATAAATTATATGCAGAGTAAATGGAAGTATTATTATTATATGCTACTTCTGGAATGGAATATAGTTCAATATTTCAATACCGATCTGTACGAATATTTAGTGACATCAAAATTACTTTACAATTGTTTGTTTTAAACCAATTTCATAAAACTCCAAGAGTGATCTGTAAATTATTCTGTTCAGTTTTACGAGCGTGAAATTCAAATGCACAAGCTTTTTCCGCGAGTAGAAGAGTGGCTACATCTGCTACCTAAACACTTTAGTGTAACGATAAAAAAAAGATGACAAAATCAAGTTATCGCCTACTTCGACGAGTTGTAACAAATTATTCCACAAATTACTTACATTAAATTTTCAATTTTACAATATTCATTCATTACATTTGAAAGAATCGATTGTTACTAATTCAAATTGATTAGTATTAATTATAAATTGATTAGAAATTGATTGCAAAGTCGTACGAATCTTGATTTCCAGGAATAAATGATCCTTCGGTCACTATAATTTCTGTTTTCTTTTTTTTTTTACCGCAGCGCGAGATAATAAAAATAATAAATTACTCGTCACTCGAGCAACAAGCATTCGAGAACTACTCTTAATTTTTTAATTCTGCAAATATGCCAAAGTCAAGTCCGAGCTCCGTCATTTTTAATCGAGCTCATCAATTGGCTGGTCACCTTGCGCCTGCGATTGGGATCGTAAATCGGCGAAGGACTGTGCGCATCGCTGACGTAACCGTACGTCTCGTCATCTCGCCTAAAGACTCGTTGCGCGCGCTGAGAGAAAAATCTATCAGACCTCGAAGGATGAGCGCGCCTAATGGACATCACCTTTATCTTACGCCTCGCGCTCATATCGAACGCCCAGTATTCACTATAATGAAACAATTCGCTCGGCCGGCGTCGTTTTTTTTTTTTTCTTTTCCTTTTTTCCTTTTTGCTCCTCGGGCAATCCTCGAGCTTTTAATCACGCTGAGATTTATTGCGGCGAATCGCCGAGTTCCTCTTCCGTCTTGTTCAATTTTTTTTTTTCTCTCTTCTTTTTTTAACTACTGTTTTAGTATTTTGCGTCGGAGCCTTTTTGTGCCGCTGGCCGGCGGCCGATTGAGAAAAAATTTTAATATTTCCCGCGCGTGTTTGCACGGACGGGCGCAAGTCGGCAGACAAGACAAAATTTCCCGTCAAAGAGTCCTTGTTTGCGCTGCCCCAAAAAAGTTCCATATTAAAAACGACCGGGCACGCGCGCCTCCACACACGTGTGTGCATGGTAAGATGCATGGGGAGAAAAAAAAATTATTTTCCGCTCGGCCTAAGGAAAAAAGTTATCGGAAAAAGTAGCCGGCTCATTAATTAATCTTTGTAGCTTCGCCTCGTATCGAGGAACATAATTGTTTCTTTCCTTTTCCTCAATGTGCTTTTTTTTCACCGTACACGACTGCGTAATTAATGTTGCAGCCGAAGAAAAATGAAGGTTATTTTTAAACTACTCCGTTTCGACTGCGTAAAAAAAAAGAAAAACAAAGAAAAGAAGAAGTTGAAAGAAGGTGGAAGTGCTGACTCGCGGAAGTGGCTCCAATGGTAAAAATGTATTATCTTGTCAAAGATAATCACATGCAGCAATAATAGAAACATTCGCCGAGATTCCAAGGATTTATGGTACAATACGTTAGCTCCGAAATAAGACATTATGCAAATTCACGGGCAGTAATTCGTCCCACGGCGGGGGGTTAAACATTCCCATGCAAAAATACAGAATTTTTCCTTTCATACTAGAATGTATTCTCGGCATTACTAACGACTGTCTCCGAGGAGGGCGCGCGACCCGGCCTCCTTGTTAAAGCGAAATTTACGCTTTGGAGCTAAAAAACACCTTTTGAAACGAGATAAGCTTAACTAACTATTTCTTCCAGGCTGCTACCTTTTTCTTTCGAGCACTTCTTTACCCGCCCTCCGTTCCCTCCTCTTTCCGCCGAACGGAATGCAAATGACCTCGTTAGAAGTGCGCTGCCTGAAACTGCATTTGGCATTAGTTTACAAATGTCAAAAATGTTTGCGCGAAGCAGGGAGAATCCCGGAGGCGCGTGAAACTTTTTCATCGGGAGCTTCTCTCTCCGTTCCTTTACAAACTGCATCCCTCGACGCTGCGAGTACTTAAATGCCTCTTGGCGCGATTTTCCTGCGCTATTTTTTTCCCCCTTTTTTTTTTACTTGCAAGATGCAACGGAAAATTTTCTATCCACGTGTGGCCGAGCGATCCGATAATTTTCTTCGTTACTTCCTTATCAGAAAATTGCACCAACGCAACGAAAATAAGCAAACAAAGTTGTTGTCCCAGCACAAAGAGGGCGGCCTCGCGACTATAATATGACTGAAAATTCCCGAGGGACTTCCAAAAGCGCGCCGCGACATTTTAAGAGAAAATTCAGAAATTATTTTACTATATACAGAGTACACAACCCTCTAAACGTGGCGTGATAATTCGTTTAACATCACCTTTACCCTCTCTTCCTTTTACCCTCGCTACACCCTTCGCACAAAAGTTAAATTCGAATTAAGACGAAAAAAGTACACGTTTTCACTTCGTTCAGGCGCAATAATTTCGGAGTCGCGCTCACTTCCGAGTTTTCAATTTGCTTTGTAAGATTCGCGCGTTGCAGCGAGCTCATTTAAATATTCCACGAGCGCCGACGTTAAAAACGCCAAAAGCCCGTCAGAGGAACTGTCGCCTTTTAATCTCGGCCCGCCTTCCCTCGGCTCCGAAATTCGCGAAATATCGCTACCTCGAGGAGAGCCTGGCTGGTGGTCGCGCGGTCGATCGGCGGAACCCGGGCCGAGCCCGCGGCAATTAAAAAATGAGCCGAAAAGTAAAAGGAGAATGAAGCCAACCCAAATTAACGAACGACCCAAGGGAGAGAGAGAGAGAGAGAGAGAGAGAAACTCCGTCTTAAGAAACTCCGACCCTCTTAAAACTTCAGCTTCGAGGGTATACGTTTAGCCGCACATCGCGTAGGTCGCAGGAAATTAAAGCGACCAATCCGAGTCATCGAATATGCGCGCTGAATTCGCTAGCAGGTCCGCGAGCCCCGGCAAACAAGAGCCCGCCGCGCTGCACTTCACGACCCCCCGGCTCTATACTATACCATAATACATTCATACCCCCGGGGAATAGAAATAAGCCGCTGGGACGTGACAATGCAGGCGCGAAAAAATAAAAAAGAAGGCAAGCACGACGATCGCAGCCTCCTTAGAAAACTGCTTGCGAGGGCGAGATGCGCCGGGGAAGTAGAGTATGTATTATACGCAGGATATGGACTTACCCCGCGCGGGAATCCGCTGTACGTGCGCGCCTCGGCTCCCTTTTGGCGTCGCGATGTCAGCGGCTTTCACGAGCGCCGCGGCAGGACTGCCGATCCGCGAGCGCGAGCAGACGCCAATTATCGCGCTCCCCGGCGGAGGATCTCGCTCGCGCGCGCTTGGTATCTATACATCCGCGTTTAATTACGCGCGGAGCCGTGCCGCCGAGATTTCGATCGCGGCCGCTTTGTGCGCCGCACCGCCGGATTAGCGACGGGGATCAGGCTTTGCGCGCCGGTCATTACTCGCTTATTAAATGTTGCCGAGCGCGATTCGGCGGATCACGTGCGATACCCCGTTTCAGGTGTTCGTCGGTCGCTGGTGATGATGCGTGCTGGAGTGAGTGCTTTGAGGTCGGCTGAACGGGATGAGTATTTTTATTTATTTTATTTATTTATTTTTTTTTTCTTTTACTATAAATATAAGTGCGTAAATTTGGTTTTGACAGGTTCGTTAACGCGCCTTTTATTGATCGACGGAAACATTTTAATGGGTGCGGAGTGTATTTTTTTTCCTTCGTGATAAAGTTTGTAATCCACCCTCCCGTTTGGTTTGGTAAAAATTGATGAAATAAACAAGAGGCGTGTGCGTGCAGTGTAACAGAAACGAATTTAAAAAATATTTTTTTTATGCTATTGAGAGGAAAAATCAAAATTTATTTCGTTCGAAATGTATCGAGTAAAAAAAAAAACTATAACTTTGTTAAGAACTTTTTTCAATTTTACTATACACATTTTTTACATTGAAAAGAACTTTTAATGCTGAAATTCTGTACTTAGAGCAAAAATTGGATATTAAAATTCCCTTTTTAAAGAATCATTCGCTTTTTTTCTCTTAATCGCCTTGATGAATATTGAATGAAAAAAATATTTCTACATCAATTTAAAAAATTACATCAAAAAAGTTTTTTCGCAGCTTATTAAGTTATCTTTATAACGCTACCTGCACGAATTGCAAGGAATTCCGTCGAAAATCAATTTTAATTCGGTTTTTTATTAAAATTTAATTAAAGCACCTTTTTTGAATTTGAATATAATGTCAGCAGGGCTATTCAAAGAAACTTTTCATTATATCCTCTAAGGGATTGATTAAAACTTAATTGAGAAGAAATTAATTTCGTACGAAAAATCCGGCATACTTTTTCCATTTCCCTGCATGTAACTAATAAATACACATCGACCTAGTAACTTTTGACGTGCAGCGAAACCAAAAACAAAGTAAATGAAGCACCCAATGAGTCAAACATACCCTAAAAAAATTCCTCCCAAAAGAAAAAGATTAGTAAACAGATAAAATAGTATATGTATATAGATATATATA
>JAWWEN010052768.1:0-10008 GCA_035582955.1 Sycophila texana | reverse complement strand
GACGACTGCAGCCTGAACCGTTCAACCAATTTTCATAAATCTGGGCTTAAATTGCAGGTAATTATTGTCATTTAGGGTTGAAGCTATGGAATCATTAAAATTACATCAGCAAATGTTTTAAAAAGTTTAAAAACTACATAAATTCATGAAATTTAAAAAATTTAAGCAGTTTTTGAACTTTTAAAAATATTTGCCCAAATAATTTTAATGATTCCATAGCTTCAGCCCTAAATGACAATAATTACCTGCAATTTAAGTCGAAATTTATATAAATTGGTTGAACGGTTCAGGCTGCAGTCGTCGCCAACGGAACATTTTTAATATAGCCATAACTTAAAAAGGGGTATAGAGTCTTCGGTCTTGGTTTTATTTATCAGGTATGATAAATACATATTAATAATATATCATTTAAAACTTACTAATTTCTATAATTTCATTTCTGCAGGTCTTTTTGTAATTCCAAATTTATTGGTATATGACCCCCTTAAGGGGGGTTTGTACCTAAACTTTTTTTTTAAATAATTTGAAAATTAAAAATTATAATAAAAATTATATTTTCTATTAAATATTCTAGAAATATGTTGCATTACTGAAAAAATTAGCCCAGATAGAAATCTTTAGACTCATCGAAGTCTAAATTATGATAGTTTCCAAAACTTTCCTTTGGCGTAACCTACAGTTCCCACTGGTACATCAATTCTGATGAGACTGGGCTTAAATTTTTGATAATTTATGTCATTTAGGGCTAAAGAGTTGTAGGAATTAGAATTATTTGATTAAAGAGTGGAAAAAATAAAAAAACTACTTATTTTTCTTCATTTTTATTAAATTTCTTAAATTTATGTAGTTTTTTAATTTTGTCAGAAATGCAACATATTTCTAGAATATATAATAGAAAATATAATTTTTATTATAATTTTTAATTTTCAAATTATTTTTCAAAAAATTTTAGGTATAAACCGATTAATTTATTCGTTAACAGTAGTACCTCTACTTAAAATGCGTGAAGAACAGTGCCTCTATTTTATATTAACATTTGAACGTGATGCAGGTCGCAACCCTTATCTTTGGTAATATTTGCATTCTATTACGTGTATTTGGAAATACATTTCCTTCTCATGTTATTAAATTTCAATTAGTTTTTTTATTTTTGTATTTTATTTTTATTTTATTTGTTCATTGTATAGGATAGTTTAGTCATGTTTCTAATTATAAATCAATAAATAAAACAAATAAAATAGAATATTTAAATTTTCTTTTAAATTTAATTTCCTGTTGAATGCAATTGAAACTATACACATTTAAGGATTTTAAAGGATGGTGAAGGATTGTGATGGGGGATATTAAGTAAAATAATTAATTAATCTTTAACAATATATTTATTAATAAAGAATGAAAAAGTGTACATGGTACCAACTAATTAAAGCTGTATGTGATTACATTGTAAAAGTCTACTCGAGTGCAATTATTAAAACAATTATTAAAACTACTTAAAAACTCAAGTATTTTCTATTTTTGTGTTATGGAAGCATTACGTTGCGCTTTTTATATTAAATATTACTGTATATATATAAGAGAGCTGACGTTCCATTGGTTCTTCAGTCGGTGCTACATTAATTTGAATCTTGGTGTGCGTACCATGCATTGCAGTTGTCCCTGGCAATTTCGCAAATGGCATCCATAGCGCGGTTGGCAATATCGCAATCTGTTCAGTAGAAAAAGTATATGGAAATGAATATTTGTTACTAAAATTCAGGATGTAATATTTATTTCATTATGTTTTACACACCGGTCAAAGAATTAGCTCGCTTTCCAAAGATGCTACCGTTAAAAGGTGGCTTTCGGTAGGCAGCATCAATGCTAAGAATGACAACAGCCAATACGACGAACAGGGTGAAAGCAAATCGAACAGTCGACATTTTCGTCAAACTTTTAAGTTTCCCCTGAAAAAATATCGATAAAGAAAAAATGTCTTTTTTTAAAAAAAAAAAAGACCAATTATTCTTTAATAATTATCTTTTTTTGACACAAATGTTGTTTATTACCTTGATCTACGAGAGCTTGAGAGTTCTCCGCGAGTCAGCGGTTGACGTAATGTTTGAGATGCGGGTGAAGCCGGCGCTTTTATAGTCGAGGAAAGACCAACGACAAATAATCCTGCCAAGTACACCAGATACGTTTAGTTTCGAATGTCGAGCGCGAATAATGTGGTGGTTTGTATATGTCTGCTATCAGAAAAATAATCGAAAACCTCAAAGGATAATCATGTTAGCCAAGTAGAACAGAACAATGGAAAGAATTGTGGAAAAATTGCAGAGATGCAATTTTTCAACAATATATCGAGGAGAGGTCGCGGAAACTAAAAATATGCAACTGACCAATGCGGGTAAGAGTATCGACTGGCTTACCGGAGATGGATGCAGACTGACTGTTCCTGAGCAGTGGACACTAGAAAACTGACGTTCCATGGGAGATCCGCTCCTTTATATCTTGGCAGAGGGTGCGATATACGCAGAAAATGCTGTGTGTGACTAAATAACTTGATCAGGGCTTCTGTCGCGAAGCTATCAGTGGAACTAATATAATTTTGAGTTTTCTTGATAGATCCGACTATCTCATGGGAAATTCTTGCTTCATAATTACTTCTTGTATGAACTGATATTACCTTTGCAGAATGAAGTTCTAAGCGCTGATTTATTTTGATTTTTAATACAACATTTAAAAAGTCTAATTATTTAATTTAATAATTAATGTACAAGCTGCTTTAGAAAATATACAAATATATAAGTTCAGCATATAAAAGATCGAAAGTCCAAAAAATATTTCCTCATCTCTTTTAGACAGTTTCTATTTTCAGCAAAAGCTTATTTCTAGAGCTATTAATAGCAAAAAAGTCTGTGTAAATAGTGCACAACAAATTGTGCCTATATTGCGAAGGTAGGCAAACATTAAAAGTTTCCTGATAAGTAAAAAATAAAATCTTGCACAATCAACATCAGACTCAATAAAGTTTGCAAAGTTGTGTAATTAAGTTAATTCCTGTCACGTTCTTTTCATTTATTTCGACTAGTAAATGAACATACATGAATTGACCTGTGTTTGCAGTACAATGCCCGTATGGCATCTTTCAAGAGTCAGGAATGAAGTACGCTTTAATTAGCTGTTTGATTGGTAGGTTTTATTCATTCTGAACAAAAAAATAACTGCAATATTCTTATTTCACCTTGTTATTTTATTTGAAAACAATAGTATAATCTACATTTGCTATAAAATTTTTTGCATACATCTTTATTTTTATGTTCTTTCTTTACATACTTTAATTCTAACTTATTTTAACTTAAATGAAAGTATTGATTAATGCTTACTCACATTCTTTGTGAAAATAGCGAGCTGTAGGGTCTGATAGACATACATGCTATAACAGTGTTATCGACGGAAGGCACAATTATTGCCTACAAATTTTTGATCATGAAATATTATGCACACCATGCACTTATTATGACTAATAAATTTAATATTATACAATTTTTATTACTAAAAATATTAGTTGAAATATTCAATGTATTTCATGGATAACATATCGATAGATGATCAAACCATGTTATGCACCCTCACGATTGCCTTCAGTCGGTAAAATATTACTTTAAATATACATTTACCATTGATTAATAAATAATATTTCTGTATAAATTAATTGAATGTATATATACTTAAAATGAAGAGTAACATTATAGAATTGTTCATTGTAATTTCAAGACAATTACACTTATGAGATTTATTTTAGAGTCTTCCTCGCGTCTACTACTTTGAATTTTATTCACCCGTAATTTTGCTGACATTTTTGTCAAGTAACAAAACATCTAGACTTAGGGTATAATGTCGCAATAACAAGCACTGCCACCAAGACCTTGAGAGCACTGATGTTTACACCAATTCTCCCAAGGGTTAGTAGAAACGCTCGCATCTAAGGATCTTGTATTGAATTTCAGGTCCTTTCGGCGGATGCATCGACAGTTTGGTTGCTTGAAGATTGCAACCTGTAGACCCTCACAGTCTTCACTGCCTGGGTAAGCAACTTCTTTTTCCTCGCAGTGACACGGCTTCAAACATTTGTCTATTAGCAGTTGACCAAATTGTGATGCTAACGAAATTATGTCCAGCTCGCACTGGCTCACGCAGTAGAGCGATGATAACGACGTACACATGTCGACGCATGTCGAACTAAAAATAAAATAAAAGCATTTAGCTAATGAAGCTAACTACTTTTTCATTTAGATTATGTACATTTAACATGTTTTTTTTTTTTTTTTTTTTTTTTAAAGCCCGATAAATATTTTGTGTTTGTCAGAAGAGAGTTATAAAAACGTAATTGGTGGAAGTGGAAAGCCCCAATTCTAATTTCAATGTAAAGCCTAAAAATTTTTCATATCAGCAAAAAGCATTATATTAGTCTATCATATGGTTCTTATCTCAGGCTTATACATATTATTTCTTTAAGGCCTTTTTTTAAAGCCAATTTAATTCAAGTTAATCCTAAAGATGTTTTCTTTGCCCTGGTGGAAATAATTTTTGTTTAAAATTGTTCAGAAATGTTCAAACGTATTTAAAAATGTTCAAATCTATTTTAAACAGTTTTATACTGTTTACTTTTGGTCTATTTCGCTATCCATTTTTAAACATTTTTAAACAAAAATAAACATTTTTAATCTTTTATAAACAAATATACTTTTAAAATTAGAAAAATAGAAATATACTTTTATAAACAGATTTGAACGGAAATACATTTTTTTAAACAGATTTTTAACATTTTTTTAAATGTTCAAATTTTATCATAATATACTCAAAAAATAAAAATGTTCATTTCTATTTAAAACTGGTTAAAAATGTTCCAATTTGATCATATGCTCATTAAAAAATAAAAATGGTTATTTCTGTTTGAAAAGGTTTATTTGTGTTGATAAATGATAATTAATATTTTAAAACGTTAATTTCTGATTTAAAATGCATCGCGAAATGGATGGTTTTTAAACACTTGTACACACTTTTGAATATTTTTGAAGATTTCTGAAAAAAAAATCATTTCTACCAGGGTACTGTCATGTTTTCAATACGATATAAGAATCAAAGACAAATTTTTGAAAGTATTGTTGAATTTACCCGTGAAATTGAAAATTGAATGTAACATTTAGAATCCGTAATGGAAATGTCTCTTTGCGGCTTATGTATTATTTTTATACTATTTATATTTTTGTATTTAATATGTATTCTCCACTATGTGGCTGTGTAAATTGTATCGTTGGCCAATAAAAAAGGTACTGTAATAAGAATAATAGAGGCGCATCATAAATGAATGCAGGATTCGGCAAAGTTGAATCGGGCGCACTCGGCACAGGTGGAAGGAAAGGGAAGGAGAGGCTCGTCGGCGGAGAAGGGGCCCGTCCCCGAGAAGGGGTCGTTGTCGTAGTACGTACTAACGTAGAGCTGTTGAGCGCGCTGCGGGCCGCGCGGCTCTCGCTCGATCGATTCGGGAAGGGAAACGTAGCGGCGTGCGGTGGGGACCGCGGGAACTTGAGAGTCGCTCGTCGAAAGTGTCCGGCTCTCGCAGTCGGCAGGCAGTGTCGGCAGGCAGGCCATCAGGCTCGGCTCACCGCACTTTTCTCGCCATGGCGTGTTTAGGCTCGAGTCGGCTCTGTGCCCGCGCGGACAAACTGTGCCAGTTCCGCCGGACCATCGCCTCGGCGGTCGCGCCCTTCCGCCGTGACCTGGCCAGGCCCCCCGGCCCGAAGCTTCTGCAGCGCTGTCAGGTGAGCCCAAGCGACCTCGTGCTCTATGCAAGCGTAAGGGTCCTAACCTCAAACTCGGAGCGCGAATTACATAATGAGGAGGCCGGGGGTGCCGTGGACCGCCGCCGTTCCCCGGAGGCAAGGCGCGGGACGCCCCGGACTCCTCGACGCTCGACGCGCTCCCGCATCGCCGAGCGCCTCGTGTCGTCGTAGCAGACGACGTCGCCCCGCCGCCGCGTAGTCTGCTAAGGAGCGCGCGCGAAAAACGAAAGGGGAGCGAGCCGAGACTGCTGCATCGCTCGTCGCACAGAATTTTTGCCAGGCTGAGGGGATATTTTTAGCCAAATTTTTGCATATATTTCCCTTTGCAACATTGTGCAAGAGGCTGTCGCTCGCCTCGGAATATGTGCATGCGCCGCGGCTGCAGGCCGAGGGAGCGAGGGCTGTCCGTAGCTTCTTGGAAGCGCGAGTGACGCAGGCGTCAATGGAGAAGCGTTTGAATAAGCGCGTACGCGCGGGAATGCGCATTAATAGCCGGACAATGCAATTATTAACGCAGCGAACTGACCAGTCACTTTGTATTTACATTAAATCGAGTATAGGCCGTCGACATTAAATTTCATAATGCGTCTATAAAAAAAAGAAAAAAAAATCGCCTTTTCAAGGTCCTTGCGAGCCGAATGAAGCTTGCTCCGATCGAGGGAGCGGATCAAATGGATCTTTGCAAATAACTTTCACTCCGCGAAATGAGAAGACCGACGGAGAAATAGTTTCTCGCGGCTCGCATTTCATTTGCCTCGTGCCCCCGGGGCTGGAACGGATATCCAGTGTCTAATGAAAGATATACTGTCTTCCCCATAATTAGATGCTCGGCGAGACGAGTTATTCAGATGTTTTCGGATATTGGTGGTATTGGTGCCGCGTTTAGCATTTAACACCAATTTTAACGTCGAAAGAATGTCGTCTTGGACTTTTTACAGTATTTTAGTGTCAAGGGAAAAGGATGGCTTAGCAGTATCATAATTTGGTGCCACGTTACTGGCAAGTTTTACTCTTGCTCGTTACGTTAGAGTAAATATTGTAACGTATGCATATATAGCCGCGAACGTAATATTTCTTATTTCTTATTTCTTTCACACCGAAAGAATGTGGATTTTATGGAATGATGAAATATTGCGCTGACGATCTCTAGCAAACACGAAGCCGGTGAAGCTCTGCTGCGCGATTAAGACTTAGAGAAATTTGAAAAAAAAAAACAACTGATGACACTTTGGAGAACATTAAATTTTCTTACAACTTAATGTTTTTTTTTTATGTTTTATACACATTCATAATTAGTTGTTCAAAGTGCACGATTAACCCTTACTAAAATGAACTATTGGACAAGAATTGCTGTCACTACACTGAAAAAAAATTCTATAGTAAAAATTACTATCCGGTCTAGAAAAGTGCCCTGTAAATCTGAAAATGTGAAAAGAAAATTCACTTACAAAATTTGAATAGTGATATTTTGTATGTGAAAATTCGTTCGCATATTGAATCAGTGGACGACATTTGATATAAAAAATGAATTTCACATTTTCATATTTAGAGAGTGGCCACAGACTGTCATGTAGTGGAAAAATTAAAGAATTACCATCCTGTATTGTAAAGTTTACTAGAATTATTGGAAACTTTAGCATAATTCTAGTAAAATGTATAATATTTTATTTTTCCAGTACATGACAGTGTGTGGCACTTTTCTAGACAGGATAGTAATTTTCACTAGAATTTTTTGTTAGTGTACAGAAAGCTACCAAATAAATACTTGATTCCAGTAAGTAAATTAGCAAGTTTCGACTGTGTTTGTACCCGTAGTTGCTCGTCTGTAGTTAATCGTTAGTTGCCAATTTAGAGGAATAATGGAACTCGTCGGTGTTTCGGTTCATTAGTAGTCCATCGGTAGTTTTGTAAATAGCTTTTTGAGTAGTCAATTTTACTCGTTGCTTTCGTGAAATTTTGTAAAGATTACAAGATTGCCTATACTCATTAAACAATTACTCAGTAAAGTTTCACTTAGTGTACCCGAAGGCGCACTGCAATATCGTAATGCATAATCGGCGGTGAAAAGCAGCTACTGAATGCTATTGCGAGATAAGATGTATGACTATTCTCTGAAGATAAGTTAGCGGAAAGCCCGTATAGAGTTAGGAAAACATTCATTTCACTAATTAGCAATTAATGGAGCACTTTTCACTAGTTCCCACTGAAATTTTCCGAATGGGTTTCCACTTTAGATAGCAGCATGCCATTCTCCGTTGTTCCGAGCTAAACGAGCATTATAGTACATTAGGGTGCATCCGTCATGGGCATTTGAAGATGTCTCGAAGATAAGCGAAGCAGCGAGTCCTTGGAATTATTTCAAGCAAGCGAGGTCAAAATCCCAGCGCCAATGGTTGTTTAAACAAAGCGCGACCTTCGCTCTCTTCGGGGAAGAGCGCGCTTCAGCGCAAGATGTCTCTTGCTCAAGCGCGCAATTATCGCATCCGCGGACTTTGTGCGTTTCGCGCGTTAACTCAATAAATTGATCGTCTCCGGAGAAACTCGACGCGCTCGGATCACGTAGCCGCGGAAAAGTTCATCTCCGCTGATTTCCCCGACTCCATTCAAATGTCCGATAAAAACGCGTCGAGTCTCAATCGACCGATAAATCAGCTCGGTTCGTTTCATAAATTTTGACAAACTATGCACTTTTCGAGTTGGCGCTATTTCTTAAGCGTCTGCTCCTGTATTATAGAGAGAAATAGCGCGGTAAATTTTACTAAACAGTTATACGTTAATTCAATTGCAGACTTACAGTCTGTTGTACAACTTTTCAACTGCAGTACAATCAAAATTCAGCCTTTTAAATTATGTACACACGATGGACTTTAATTCGGTTACTTCCGTTCCGTTGTCTTATAGTTTTTCAACCAATGATATTACTGGATTTTAAGGCAGAACCAATTCAACTGCATAAATAAGAATAGACAGCAAAACGGAAGTAACCGAATTAAGGTCCGTCGAGTGTACAGTTGACTTTGAAAGAGTTTTTTGAATAAATGCAACGTTGCTTGAAAATTTCTAGGTGTCAGACAAGATTGCATAGTTTTGCAATTCTTGTCTAGCATCTACAATTTTCAAACATAACGCTGCATTTTTCAAAAAATTCCACCAGAATCAACTCTCACTGGGTGTACAACTGCATTTCAAAATTGTCTATTTAATTAGACATGATGCGAACGAAGCTGCGAACAAAACGTATTTAATAACAACTATTATTGTACATTCATTCTACCTTTGTAAAAATTTGAAAGGACAGCCAAGTTTGTTAATAGGTAAAAAAACTAGCTTTTTTGTACCTATGAATAAAACGCTTTTTCGCTCATTTTATGACTAGTTACTAGAATCAATTGGAAACGATTTTTAACAGACAACAATTACTTAATTTTCGTCTTGTTCGCATAGAAGTGAAAAAAAAATAATAGTTTAAAATTCGCCTACTATTTCTTCGCCAGGTATAAAAACTTTAACACCTTCAAAATGAACTCAATAAAAGTTTCTGAATCAACATCTTAATCTAAGGGTTATATTGTATAAGCTTAAACCCTTACAAAAATAAACTACTGGCAAAACTACTATCAAAACTATTGGATAAACAACTGGTGAAATACTAGTGAATTGTGGATGGATCACATATTTCCAAAGGTAAATTGGCGACTACTGACTAACTACTGACTGGCAGCTACACGTAAACTACTTGCAAATTATTTATAGGAATTCTTTGAAATATGGACAGTAGTTGCCAATTTACTATTGGAATCAAATAATTCATCAGTAGTTTTCAGTAGTTCGCAGAAATTCTTACAGTAGTTTTGTCCAGTATATTTTTATAAGGGAAGTTGCAAGAAAATTATTGAAAAGAGTTTAAATATTTTGAGGTTAGATTGCTCCATTCCAGTAACTAGTCATAAAATAGGCGAAAAAGCGTTTCATTCATAGGTACAAATAAGCTAGTTTTTTAACATACTAGCAAAATCCACTTTTTTAAATGGCATTTTTGATGTTAGTTTTTTAAATTTAGCGCCATTTAACCGGATATGCCCGTGAGCCAATAAAATCGCTTTTTAAAATACTTCACAACATCCTGTCTTCCTTTTTTTTTTAAAGAGATTAACAAGCTTGGTTGTTCTTTCAAATTTTTACC
>JAWWEN010052767.1:0-10010 GCA_035582955.1 Sycophila texana | reverse complement strand
GCGTGCTTGATCCAAAATTTTTAATCATGGATCGACCTCAAAAGTGCTTATTTTTTGTAGAATTGCTCATATACACGGGACGTACGTGGACTCTTTTGGAGCGACCACGTACGGCTCGTGCGTCTCCGGACGAATCCGCGGCATATAAGCGTGGAGAATTTGGCGGATCCTCGGCTTTGCGCTGCGAGATTGTCTCCCTCGCGGCGGGAATTCGTTCTATTACCTCGTCCTGGGGGTGGGGCTCTGCTATATGCTCCACTCTGATCTGCTCTTCTTCTTCGCGACGCGCTTTCGTCTCCACCGCGGTATATTTTACAATTTCGTATGTATGAGATACACGCGGAGTTTTTGAACTCCCTTTATCATCGCATTGCTCTTCCGACGCGCGGCTCGCGGATATTGCATTGTGTTTTGCCGCATATACATTTTCGCGGCTACGCGACACTCAGAACGCTGCGAATTCGGCCGAGTCGCTGGTGCGACTTTAAACGGCGCGCGGATTCCTTTGGAGATTACTTTTTCTTTGATAACTTTCTTTTTTTTTTTACGTGAGGAAATTGAACATTTTTTATTTTTTCGCGTAAGTATAGCAATTTTGCGTTTATCGCGACTTTTTTTTTAATTATTGTCCGCATTTGTAGTTTGAAAAAAATTTTTTTAAAAATCTATGATAGCACATACACGCAGAGAATTTCCTCGTAAAAAATACGTAAAAAAGTACTGAAAGGAAAGCTCCGTAATTTTTACAAGAAAAGCTCAATCACTTTTTTACGGATGAAAAATCCTTGTAATTTTTACAGAGCTTTCACCAAGCTTCACCAAGTGTCCAAGATGATTTTTCAGCAAAAATTTCCGCAAACCATCTCGTAACCTTTTATTCTCATAATTTTTTCGGGGAGCTTTACCACAACTTTCACGAGAAAAAGTTTTGAGTATACACAAAAATAAAAGAAAATAATAAAAACACCCAGCAATGCCAACGCAGACGTCTCTAAATTGATTCTTGCTCCAATTCCATAAAGAAAATCCGATTTTTCCCCGAGAATTCGAGATAACGAAGCTGAATTTCGAAGACAATTAAAGCAAGCACCAGACTACTTGTTGACCGGCGCGCCAAACGAAACATGGCACTTAAATGCTGGGCGCCGTGGCGACAACCCCGATCGTTATCGCCGCATCACGATAACACCCCCGCAGAGCGGCCTTATCGCCTCGGGATCCGTCGGCTTCCGCAGCGTCGCGCCTGCCCGAAAATTCGAACGCCTCGGAGGCGAGCATCACGCGAGCGTCGAAGGGATACATTCGGCGGCGGCGCGCGCGCGCTGCGGACGAAACGTGCCAGCCGCATCGCACCTCCGGGTCGGGGTGGCCCGCACGCAGGTGCGTCCGCCGGGAGGATGCGGTTAATATTTACGGGAGCACGACCCGCGGCCGAACCAGTGCTCCCTACTACACTCGAGTGTTTGAGACTGGCGCCGACGAGGACACGGGAAGATTGATCGAGGCGTCAATGATGTAAGGACGCAGGATGATTTTGGGGGTGGCGGGAGAAAGTTACGAAACAAGGGGGAAAATAATTAAAGTTGGGAGGAGTGTAATGTGAGATGTTTTGCCTCTTGTTTTTTTTTCCTCTCTTTTTATTTCGAGGGCTAACAAGGAAGAGCGGAAAAAGTGATAAGGCTCGAATAAGGTCCTTTAACTGCATTCGAACGATTAAAGCTGCGTGCTTAAAAGTTTCGCTACGTACTCGGCGGGTGGTCGGATACTTCAACTTTTCAAACTTTCGGCGATTTTAAATGTTTGACTGAACGAGTTACGAGCTGTTCCGCGGGCAGGGGTATAACCCGGGATTTTTGTTTTGAAGTTGTTTCGCGCTTGCCCGTGCAGTGCCAGCTCTGCTGAGTAGTTATCGAGCTTTTCGAAAATGATGTATAAATTTTCGCGTGCTTTACAATTTTCTCTTCTTTTGGAAATAAAAAAAATTATTTAGAATGTGAGCTTTGAACGTTTATTCCGTTCGCAGGATGCACTAATTGACCCTAATTGACACATTTACTTTTGATGTTGGACAACAAATAGCAGAGAGTTAATAAATTCTGCAAACTAATTATACGACGGGAAAGTTTTGTGTCGAACGAATTGAATTTATAATCTAATTAATTTTATAAATATAATTCTCTTTTATTTTTGTAATTGAAAAATAACGGAAAACATTTAAATATTAAATCATAAAAGTTAAAGAGATATAGTATAAAGAGACGTTGAGAATTTCAACGTAATTTAGATAACAAACTACGTTGATTGAATGATGACCACCCAAAGCAGTATCACGTCTCTCAGAAGTTAAATTAAACATTAATAATAAATCACGATGTAACAATCGTTTATGAAATCAATATTTTAATGTCTCAAAGAAGTTATTTGTAATTCCTGATGCGGTGGAGGCTGTTGAAATTTGACTTTCATTATTTTCTTCTGCATGTTAATCTTTTGAAAATTTCTTGGAATTTCACAGCGTATACTTTTAACTGAATTCCGCGACGAAATGCTGAGATGAGGAAGCTTCAAAATCTCAAAAATTCGAATCGTCTTCAAGTACTCCAGCCTTATTTGTTCTCCTTCAAAGCAGTCTGGATGGCGAAATCTTTTACACTGCGTCTCTGCAAGAATAAAGTGAAAAGTAAATGATCAAAGTCACGTGAAAAATAAAAGATATACATTAAAGTGCATATTATATAAAAGAAATTCTAATACGCTTCAAAAATTTATTTAAATATAAAATTAAAACATTTCGGATTTACAAAAAATACTTTTGATTCAAATTTTACAAAAGAAAAAATGTTATAATTCTGAATTAAAATACTTTGGTCGTTACTTTAATATATAATTAATTTAATACAAAATTATGTTTCACAATTATTTTTACATAAACGTGTACACAAAAATAGTGAGAACTTTTTTTCAAAATTCTGAAATGACGTGCTTTAGTCAGGCGACCAACTTTACTCGATTACTAAATATAAAAGAAAACAGAGTACAAAAGCCCACGAACAGCGAATAAAGTGCGAAATAGAGCCATTGACGGATCCATCAAGAAGGCGGAGTCTAACATATACAAAGAAGCGTCTAATCCTCAATAAACACGCGACACTTTGAAAGCGTCGCATACGCCTTCGCCTATACATAAGACGCCGTACAGCAAGTCAGGCTCCCGCGCGCGGAAAGCATCGCCGTCCTCCCTCCTCTCCCGACGTAAATTTCCGCGCGGCGTAACTACAGCTCGTGCGATGTAACGATAATTAGAGCAGCGACAGCCGTCGTCTTAAAGCCCGTGGTATCGCCCTAATTCACGCTCGTGACTCGCCTAAGCAAGTCGACGGAGCTCGCCTCAAAGAAAAGAAATTCGCAAGCGCCTCCTCCTCCTCCTCCCCGCGCGTGGCACACCGACGGTGCGGAAGGCGGCTCGTCGCGAGAGACGGAAAATAATTAGGGACGACGAGGTGCTCGGCCCCGGGAGTTTCCCGCCCGAAAACGCAATTATTCAGGGGTTCGCCGCGGGGAGCGAGAAAGACATTTCGGGCTGGCGCGAACGTTCGGGATTTTGCCGGGAAAATTTATAAGGGTCCGCGGGCTATCCGATAGCGGTTCTCGCCTGTTCCACCTCATCGCGCGCCGCGCGGATTTGTTTGCAGCGCCCATGAAATTGATTCGGGCTTGCTTCTCACGTTACTCATCGCTTCTATTTGTTCGGCGTTTCATGAGCCCTCGCTCCTTTTATTTTTTGCTGGGGAAGTTTTTTTTCTTTTTTTTTTTTCATTGGGTGGCTTTTAAATCTGTCGGGCTCGCGTTACAGACTCGACACAATGGTAAACGCGCGGAAGTAACAAAATAAAAATTGACAGAGGCATCATTAAGGAGTGAAATACGCCGGTTCATTGATGATCGAAGAAGAAAAATGAAGGCGGCGGAGGAATAAAAATGAGACTGAGGGAAGAATAAAGAGACATTTGACTAATGAATTCCGCGCTTTATTGTCGTGTTCGCGAGAGGGGAAAATTTCACGATGGAGTTTACGTCGCTCAGATCTGGAAAATAAAAATATAAAAATTGCGAGTATAAGGGATAGCGTGAGAAAAAGCAGGGGAGACTCATTTTAAAATCATGACAACGGCATAAAACATCAGGCGCTTTTATAGAGCATTTAAGCCGCTGATACTTTTCAAGAGTTACTTCACAAAGTGAAATTAAACCTCACTTTAAAAAAAGGAAAGGCAATTTTTTATTACTTTTCTCGCCTTGTTATTACTCCATCAGGTGTCCTTACAAAACAAAAAAGAAAGAAGTCCAAAAAAAAATTCAATTTACAACCAATTAAAACCCCAGTCACAGATACTCCCTAACGATAGTATTAGCACATCTGCGCCAATTCCACGACTCAATCGCGCCCTAAATAATAGCCGAGTTTAATCAAAGCACCCTTCGATCAAGCCAGAAGCCAAAACAAAACAAAAATTCCCCCATCGAGGTAACGAATCACCCTTAAAAATAAAGCCCACTGAAAGAGCAAGCACCCGTATGGCGAAAAAGGGAGTACGGCGAGAAAAGAGTGCCCCGAAAAAAAGGCTAAGCCCCACCACGAGTGCGCGCACTTGCACACGTACCGCGAGGGGAGGGGGCGGGCGTGTGGAGGACAGCGCTGCTCGCGCGCCGGAGGGAAGGTGTACACAGCGAGAGGAGCAAAGACAAAGAGCGAGCGGCGCGCGCTCGAATCGATAAGCGGCTGTGGCGGACCACCGCCGAGCGTAGTATACACCTATACGCGACTCTCGCCCCTCAAACCACCCCCCCCCCCACCCTCCTTCACGTACATCGCCGAGCCGTTTTCTTCGCTCGCCCGGAGTCGTTTGCCGCGCACGGCCGACCGTACTCGGACATTACTACTTGGAGCGACGGCCGATCGCCTCCCCTGCCTCGCAGTCCGTATAAAGAGCTTTCCTTTGTTTTTCCGGCCTTGCGTTTATCGCGCAGCTTCTTTCGGATAAGCGAGTGGCTGGTATGGACGCTTTGCTCCAAGTAGATTCGCCGCAACCACTATGGGGGCGAACTTTGCGGAGGCTACGATTTGAGTTTCGTACACGCATATATATACTATGCAGTCGAGAATGTACTGCGCGGCGATGAGAAAGTAATGTTTAAATAAAATTTTCTTTTTTTATTTTCTTCGTTAACACACAAATTGGATCGGCGGATTAGGTCCGTTTCTTTACCCGCGTCGAATAATTAATTAGCCGGGGCTGCTGTATAAGCGCGCGAGCTTCAGCAAATGAAGAGCCGTCTTTTAGATGAAGATGTATATATATAAGACTTTCTTTGACGCTGCGGGGCGAATAATAGGCTCGATAAAAAAAGCGTAACGTGGCATTGAAAAAAGAGAGAAGAAGAAAAAGTAGAGGAAGAAAAAGGTGCAATCAAGAAAGTTTTATTGCCCGAGGCAAACGACAAAGCATAAAACCCGATACCCTTCGAGGTAGGCAGAGAAGTTGAAATGAGTTGGCCAACGCAGTCACGAGGCGCGGTGAGGGCAGCGTGAAGCGCAAACCATGACAAATAATCCAGTCGCGCGGCTGCCCGGCATTAATCTTTATTTATTCAACACTAAACCACACGTAATAAGTGCGCGCGGGGATATATCAAAATATAACGCGCGCCGGACGCTGTTACGAGGCGTGCTCTCGCATAGCCGCATTTAACTGCGCCGTCGCGTACGCGCTTTTTTCTCCAAATTTATCGCGCGTAAAGATGCGATCGCGCACTTTTCAGAACGAACGGTTAGCCCGCCTAATTTACTGACGCGCACTTCGTTCACCCTACGTGTATTTTCTGCAGCGAACAAAGACGATGCCGATGAATTTATTATTTTATGTGAGAAAAAACTAATATAAAAATTATACTATCTGTACGGGAACGTGACCACACAGTGAGTGGCCTTATATGGGTAAGTAAAATTACCATAACGTATACAGTAAAATTTTACTGGATATAGTATTAAAAATAATCCTATACACGGAGAAAATTTTTGCATTAAAAATTACTATAGTATTTACTGAAGTAAGAACAAACTTGTAAAATGAAAAAAAAAGACTATAGTAGCTAGTACATTTAAAAATATTTAAATACTATAAATTGTACCATAATATTAATTTTTATTAAATTTATATATAATTCTTTTTATTTTTTAAGTCTGTTCTTGTTGTAATAAAGACTATATAGTATCATTTTTAACCTAATACATTTCTGCGCATACATAAAGTATAACATTTTCCGTAAAGTTTTGTAATTTTTATCTAAGAGTCCAGTCTATAATCGCGTTCCCATACACAATTTTTACAATATTTTGTTCTCACTGTATAAAACAATAATAATTAAATTAGCCAGTAGCTTGTGCGTCATTTTTCTTCGCTTGTGAAATAAAACGCCTGTTTACGTTCGAATGCGCATTACTCGCGAAGAATACGCAACGTAACGAGGAGCGCCGTGGGTCTTGATTCAAAATCGGCGACGCTATACGTGTCCGGCTTGGGAAATTCCCGCATTAACTTCCCTTTCACGGCATTTTGTTTCTCGCGCGTAACACAGCCGCGATATAAGTTTATGGAAATGCCTTATGCATAAAGCGCTATTTGAGCTTTCGCCGCACGTATGCTAAACGTAATGGAAACAAGTTGGATAGACCTAAGGTTGATGCGGCAAAGCAGACCCGCGCATGCATTTTATGAGAATTTGATCTCGCCCACTTGAACGCAAAGCCTGCTCTTTCTCTCTCTCTCTGAGCAAGGCCGAGGAAAAAGAACGCGATGCTCCGTCTAAGATGGGCCACGAACGTCGGGGTATACGCAAACACAAATATTTACGTTTTATGCATTTTCACGAAACGACGCGGCGATTGCTCAAAGGAGGGACTATTCCCTTCCGAGTGAATAGTTGAGTGAACGTTGATTTGGCGCAAATAAAGCGGAGCATAAAGGGAGAGAAAATAGTTACCGAAATAACCGCACTATACTGCATCTCATCTGCGACGTGTACTCTGCTTTTTATCGCTTCGTTGTTTATATTGACGGTGGTTTTTAGCGTGGATGGGTTGAGAGGCATACGTGCGAGGATTGAAATGATAAAAAAACAGAGAAGACGCGAGTTGAAGTAATACACTTGAATTTTTAGTTGCGCTCGAAAGGCGATAACGTTATCTTTGTTACGCCGCGTTGAGAATATCGGGTGATCTGGTTCAGAATGCATGAAGGTTTTTCTGTCGGCAAAAAAAATATAGGGTGAAAATTGCATTGTTACATGAATAATTTATCGAAGTTTCGCAGACCTTGCGAAGCGTATGGCGCTCGACGCGGGACGCGAATGAAGAAAAAAGAGTAGGAAAAATTTATTAATCCTATACGAGAAAAGCGTTTTAATTTGTAAGGCAACTTGTTTTAATTGACCGTTTGCATGCTCAAAACGTTTGCAACTTTTTTCTGATACATTATATTCGAACGAAGAAAATTTTAATATTTTACAACCAGTGCGAAGTAGCATTTAATTAAGGAACGCTGACGTGTGATTCATTAATAAAGAAATAAAAGTTTCATTGGTATCGAGCCAATTAACATTAGTGAATGCAGACGTAAAATAAGTAAACATTAAACAGCGACTATACGATTCGAAACGTAATTAATGTTTCTCGAGTGAAAATTAAATTTTCGAGAGGCGACGAGACGTGGAACGTTTATAACATCCTGCCTGACAAAAGTAGAAATGTTACGATAGATCAGCGGGGTATAACAGTATATAGCGATGCATCGAACACGGCAGGGGAAAAATCTACCGTGGCATCCATCGCGAGCAATGGCTTTCCCGCAAAATAAAGGAGCAAGACAAACTCGCATCGCGCACGCGAAGCCGCCGGAAAAAACTACCTGGCGGGCGAATAAAAAAAAAAGGAGCCCGCTCGCAGGCGGCCGCGCACGCGAAGAAATGCAAAATAAAACACGCCCGAGGCGGCGGAAAAGCTAGAGCCACGCGTCGAGTGCGGAGGAGCAAAAAGCGCCTCGCCAAACAAGAACAAGGCCGATAAGTCAACTTCCAACGCGACTCCCGATGACATTTTTTAAGGTCATAGGGTGCCGTTAAGTTACTAGAAACGCAGTTTTTCTCAGCGTCGTATTTTCGAGTGAATGAGAAAGAAGACGTATATATAGTACGGTTTTTTTTCGTTCCAGAATAGAAAGTTTAATGCAATCACAATTTATTTATGAAAGACTCGCTTACGACGCCGACGTAGAATGAAATTTTGATTAGCAGAGCAAAGTTTGTATGTTTTTTACGTACGTATACTGTATATTCCTTTAGCATTAATTTTGATGTCACAGATAATTCATTGGTCTAAATTAAGCTTTGATTAATAATAAATGAATCGCTTTCTTCCAGTGGCCTGTCATTATTCACTGACGTCTTCAATCTTCGAAATTAAAAAAAAAACTTCGCACTCTCTGCGGCAATAAATTCGTCTTTCTGAATACATTTCACTACACGATGCTTCGAGGGAATCGAAGTTTTTTCCCCTGAGAGTAGCCTCAAGAGATCGAAAACAAATGATAGTTATACGGATATGTGTCTGCGATATACATGGGGCGAACAAGTTCAGTTTCCGCATACTACTTCGTCTTTTTTCCTTTGTTTATATTAGAAAACTTGTGGTTTGCTCGGACAGGGGGGAAAATACCCGGATTTAGCTATCGTTTAAGTTCCTCCACTTTTTTAGCACTCTAGTAAAGATAGCTATTTAACGAAAATGTTTTTAAAATCTAAAAAAAAAACATTATTATGAACAATATTTAATTTATCTTGTATTAACGTTACTTACTCCGAAAAAGTCATTTTATTTAATCAGGGATACTTAATGTTCTGTCTCTTACTTAGCCTTCATGAATCTCAAAAGAGAAGAGAAGTCGGCTTCCTTTCATATTTTTTCCAAGAAAATGCAAATGTTCCTAAAACTTGCAATAAGTGAAGGGCATAATTAAGTAAATGCAAAATTATACAGAAGAGCTGAAAATACTGCGAAACTTACTTAATTTATCTTATCACCAAAAATATTCCACATTCCAGTAGTTCAATTATTCTTCAAACGTGGGTCAGATTTTTTAAAAATGCGTTACCCTTGCAAGTGATGTAGCATCTTGAAATTATTCTTAAAAATCCGTTTATCAAACGTCCAAACCATCATGTCGAAGAAAAAGCGGGAATGTTGAATCAAAAAGCTCGGCAATTGCGTAGCTTCGCAAGAGGGCACCAGTCTGCAGGCATACAGTCGTCGCTACACTCATCTCAGTTTCGCGCCTGCTCAAACAAAAATAGATATAAAAGCAATCGAAAACAAAATTTAAGAAATTAATATTACTTTAAAAGTAGATTTTTAACAACAACTTTGTATGTACATACATACGTACACTACTTTTATTTGTTGGTAATGCACAAAAGTGATGCGACATAAGTATGCCATGATAATTATTGTATTTTAATAGTGTGCATATGCAATTAATATTATTTTTATTAATCATTAATTTTATATCTTGTTTCTATAAATTTTTTGAAAATACGATAACTAAGTAAGTTTCTTTATATAATACATACATATATAACAAAAAACCGACTCACGTATAACCCAACTGCTAACTCGTATCCAGTACTGCTCGTATCTATCGCTTTCTTCAATGCCTATTCCGTACTCCGCAATCTTGTAGTTACACACTAGACACTACGCTACAGTGTGCGGACTAAAATTGCACACAGTCTTATTCGCACACGTCCACAAAATACATGCTTCGGTTCGGATAAGTCGTGTTCGATTATACAGGAGTATAGCCGAAGGGAAGCAAAATTCGGAAAGTCCGGAACGAAACAGAGCGCGCAAATTCAAACTTAGGTTAGAATGGTTGTCAGTGTCATTTTATTCCACTTAA
>JAWWEN010052766.1:0-10011 GCA_035582955.1 Sycophila texana | reverse complement strand
TTGTTTAAAATAAACTCGTTAGTTTTTAAAATATTGGCATGACAAACTAACCCGCCTGACACGGCGTGCCCCACCCTTAATTCCCTATAAACATCATATATATCCATCGATATTCGTTTTCTCCGCGTTTCACTCAATGATTTGCTACAAGTTTTAAGTGATTTACTCATAAAATATGTTTAAATTTTATAAAACTAACTTAAGCGGGAACTTCAAACTCTTTTTTAAAATTTCATGTTCTATTCCTCATAAAAAATTAAGAAATATAATCGATCGTAGATAATAAAAACGATAATTGTATATGAAATCTTTGATCTCATTATAATATAATATTTTTTACAGTAAATACAGCAGTGACTCTCGAGTGTAAGACATGGGCAATCAACATTGATAATGAAAACCGCTACAACCTGAATTTTCAAGTTATGATATCAAATCCGTGAATCACATTCTAAAAAAGAATTTAAAGTAATCGCTGTATTGTTGGGAAGTAATAAGCATTATTATACCAGTGTTAGCTAGCTACTAACTACTATTATTAATTAAACAATAAGTTCTATTACTACTTGTCAACTTGAAAATTGTTAAACAAAAATAATTTTCTTGATTATTATGTTAATGTGTCATCTGTGAAAAAGCATGAATTATTACATAAATAAAAGTTTGCATTATATCATACAAAATAAGTTTTCTCTTCGTAAAATCATTTAAGTATGAATACACACATCTCATCACATCGTTCTTATTAAAGTCGACCTTAATAACTTTTATCGAAACGTTTGAAACTGTCAATAACTCATCGGTATTTCCAACTTGTTTTGTAAACAAAAAATGACTCGGAATAAGAAACTAATCATCATTGTTAATGACAAATTTGAATAATCTACTTGTAAGTAACTATCAGATCTCAATTTAACAAAATAATAACAACAGATTATTTTTAACTTTTATCTCTTCTTTCTCCAGCTGGTGCAAAATATAAATGAGCGTCTACCCAATGCTGATATCCACGTTCAAAGCGAGGACCGGAAGCCGAGTGATCGCGCAACGAATGTGGGAGCCTTCTTTAGGATTCAAGCATAAAGAGTAACGGGAATTTCACGATAGAACTTACAATTATTAGTCACTGTGGAGTTTTTACGTCACCGATCATGTACGTTTTTCCGCCCATCTAACGTCTCTTGTTCCTCGCATTACACTCGGTGAGGATGCAGCTCAATTGAGATCGCGTTACTTACTATTTTATATAATTGTCGAAGGTGTGATACTTTAATGCAATTTTCTTTGTTTTTATAGCTTAATTTTTTGATAACAGTCGATTTTTTTTCTTGTTACCAGACCAGTTGACTCAGCGATTTATTAATTGCATCAATTTTTTGTTAGACATTTACAAACATATATCAAATTATATTGTATTTCTCTTCTTTCCATTGCAATGCACAGTTTTCGTCAAAGGACAATTACGAGCTTTTTATGATGTAATATATGTTTAATAAAAAAAGTCATTTAGACAAAGAATATTTATAAAATTATTTTAAATTTTAAAATGACTCAATTAGTAGCTGATGATGCTTCTTAAATCAACCGTTTATCTTGTGTTTTAAGTGAAATGATGGAAATAATCGTCGGAGTGGAATATTTTTTAGAAATTAAATGATTTTTTTCTTTTTTATATACTTAACGGGCAATAATATATTTGTGAAAAAAATGAAATATTTCGTTAAAATTATTCGCCAAAGTTAATGACGTATAATGGACAAATGTGTACCAGACTAAACAGTTTGAAAATGATTACTTGAATGAAGGTTTTAGCAGAAACAGTGGAGGTTTTCACATTTTTGCTAAAAATAGCACCGGAAATTCAATAATCACACTAAATTCCTCACTGTTTCTGCAAAGTACCTTTATTCGCGTATATTACTTGCCTTACTTTAATAAAGCGCAGTTTACATAAAACTTATTAAAACATTTCTGGCTTTATGTGACGGTCAAGAGGTAAGAGATCCAGTAGAGTTATTAACATTAACTAAAACATTTTTAATACAAGACTGAAAAAAACTGTGAAATATTATTTCTCTTCGTAAATTTTTTATATTAATTTAAATTTGAATTAGTTTCCATTCATTTTATAAATATTTTAAATTAATTCTGATCAAAATAAAATACGATGAACCATCTACAAATATGTTTGATGATTCATGTAATAAAAAAAAAATTTTTGATTTATAAACCAAAATACTAACAATTTATCTCTTTTAATATTTAAACTTCTTTGTTAAAGGTAATCTATCTGAATTTTTATTTTTATTTTAATACAGGATTAAGACAGCCGCAGGTACTTCGGTAATAATAATTTTTATATAAAGATAAATTTAAACGCAACTGTTGTAAATAATAAAGATAACATTAAATTAATTGTTGAGGATGAGGATTAAAGAAAATAATAAAAAGAATGGTTCGTAATTATTTTCGGTTATATTAAATTGGATGATGTTCAAATTTTAGTAGTAGTTTGACGGTCTTCAACATTCTTCTCCTTTTTTCGGAGCAATTCTCCTTTTTTTTTCTTGCAATTTAGCATAGCAGCGAAGTATTCCAAGGGAAGTCTACTCATTATAATATTACTGGCAATAATGACATTATTAATTGTAATTTAAAAAGTTTAACAACGCCCAAAGAGTATATAAATTAAAATTTATGTAAAAGCCCGAAGAAAAAAAATACTTCGAATTTATACATTTTTCTTGCTAAATATTAATGCAATTGGCATTCTGCATGGAAAATTCCAAGTTTCCTTTTTTTTAATTTAACACATATTAACAAAGCTATAGCAAGTTTAAATTTACGACAAACGTGACGTCACAACGGCGCAGTATATCTATATAGTGGGCAATCGTGACGTCACACGGGTCTTCGAAGCGTTATCATTAAATTCCAAAAAGAAAAAATACGTGTTGATTATTTTTCAAATTTTCTTTCAAACGCATCTAATGGAATTTGATTTTATTTTTCATGCAACATCCCAATTCTGTCGTGTGGTTTATAAATTTAAGATTTTGTGTCACACTTTAGAAACTTCTATAAAATTTGTAAAAATAATTATATCACGAGCCAGTCTACAATAATTTCGATGCAATATATCTTCAATTTCTGCAACTTTAAGTCATCTGCTTCTCATAAACTTTATCCCGATCAATATCGAACTCTACAAACCCGACCGCCGCTGCTTAAGCTACAAAAAACGTTTGTTTTTCTAAGCTGCTCAAGTTCAGTCACTCGATCTAACGGCCAGCCGGTGAGATCCAGAGATCCAAGGCTTTACGAAACACGAAAAAAAAACCTTTAAAGAGAAAAAATATTTCGACAGACGCGAAATAAAAAAACGAGAAGGAGGAGAGCTCCGGAGATCGATAGAAATCGGGCCCGACGACTATCTAACTTGTATCGCACGCGGACAATGACGTCAGCGGCAACTGCGCGCGATACGAGAAAAGCCGGCTCGCGGCAAGATAGGCGTCCGTCGAGGCTCGCCATGGCCCTTTTTTACCACGTGCCTGGTTCCTTTTTTTTTTTTTTTGCTTTCGCGTCATCACGTGCCTACCTCCTCGTCGGGCGGCGACCTTGAGTGCCGAGCAAACAGATATACTCCATCGACCGGGGTGCCCGCACCCATGCACGCCTCGTCGTATATATAGGCTTAATAAAGTCGCCAGAGAAATTGACGAGCGAGCGACAATTTCGTTAGGAAGTATCGATTGTCGAGCGAAATTTTATTGTTTGTTCATTTAGCTTTGTTTTTTACCGAGACCCGCCTGAATACCTACTGTTGAATTATAAGCACTCACAATAAGTTGCAACTGCTTTTTTCATTTACTAGGAATCAAGCACGCGAAGGCGGATAGCGATATTTCATATTGAAACCGAAAATACATCTTTTAGAAAATTTTATTGTTTTTCTTTTTTAACATAATATGAGGTTATCATGGAAAACTTATGAGAACAAAATGATATTTGCACGTAAATAAAGCACGTTTAAGTAAACCAAATCTAAACTTATATAGTAAATTGCAAAGACAACGCAACTCACTGAATAAATTATTAAGCCAAAGCAAAAAACATTTTGCAATTCAGAAATAGTAGTTTTCGATACTAGAGTTATTGCCAGGGCATCGAAGAAATGTTCGAGTCTATTTTCGTGCAATTACCTAAATAAAGTTTGCAAAAATGAAAGAACTGCTGCTATAAATACTCTAGATACACTGCTATCTCTCTCTCTCTCTCTCTCTCTCTCTCTCTCTCACTCTCATTCTCTCTTTCTCTTTCTTGCAGCTTCCGAATTCAAAAGAGAAAATAAAAGGATGGAAAAAGGCAACGTTGCCATATGTTCTTGAGGAGATTCAAAAGCTACAGTGTGTGTAAATTTTTTTTAACAGATATCTTTTTTAGTTTGAAAATTGCAAACGTAATTTCTATCAATAATTTTTCTACATTTCTTCGAAATTTAAAATCTTTTAAGGCAATTAAAAACGTAGTCTTAAACTGCTAGTACATTTTTATAGTAGTAGTAGTAGTATAGTAGTTCTTTATCTCCATGTATAGTAAATTTTTATATTATTGATAAAAATTTTGTACTCAACTTAATTATCAAATAAAATAACAATTTTTGCGGTCATTAATGGGTACGTGTACATCGTACATAAAATTGTTATTAAAGTTTATTATAGCGAAAATAGCGTAAAAAATAAAATATTTTTTTTAAATTTAATTTCATTTTTCAATAAAACTGTAAAGCTTATAACGATGGTAAATTCACTCATATATACGGGTAAGTTTGTAACGCACCTAGAAACGTAACATTGCGGTACGTAATTAAGTACCTTATGTTGCAAGCATAGAGACAATATTAGTATTGTAATGTCAAAGATTGTACGCTAAAAATTCTAGTATAGCGTATACTACTGATTGATGATTCATTTTTTCTTAATACGACACTAATAAGAGATAAGCACATTCGTGCTCGAAATATGTTGGGTAAACGACCGATTACTTTTTCCACTACATTTTTATTACTGATTGATCGATTCGGACATTGCACTCTAAATCGCTTAAAAAAAATATATAGTCGGATTTGTATTTACTTATTATTAATTTTTAATAGGGATTGGCGCTACTAGGCGTATACGAGTACTTTTAGCGCTCTTATTGTAATATAGATAAATGAGAAGAGTTGTAATCGATATTTTATAGTATTTATGGATCTTTTTTATTGAAAGATACGACAAAATCTACAAAATTAAAAAAAAAAAATAAATTTTTATGCTAATATAAACCGAACACTTTCCAATTTTTATTACATAAGTTTTTCATAATACTGAATTTTTACCTTCTTCGTAATGGTTCTTCCAAAAAACACCTTTAAAAGTTACTTTTTCCAGAACACTCTTGAAAATTTCTCCTTTATAATAAAAATTAATCAATCCAAAAATTGACCACTTCTCCATCGATCCTATCCCACCCCATCGCCAAACGCTGAAAATAATCGGCTAACTCAACGTTACATACATAATGTCATCTATACCTACTTTTATTTCGATACAATTAACGTGTGATTATTTATCGAGAAAAAACTGAATTGTCACTTTTTAACCATTGTTACCTACAATATTATGCAATAAAAGTGCTCTCTTTAATCTGCTAGAATACTACCTGGAGATTCTGCTAATTTCCCTCGACTATATATAACAAAAACATTGATCATCCACAATCGAATAACCCCCGTGCCAATAAAAAGCGAGCAATGAAAATAAAAGCGTGAAAAATCCTCCAAAAAGCTCATATGCCCATCAGAGATAAAAGAACCGGATGAATCATCCCCGCAGCTCTCTCCCCCAACGACAATCGCGACGACCCATCGGCCAGTATACCTTCGGCGCTCCTCCAGCAATCGTCGGCTCCGCGATAGCGGCCGATCCCCAAGGGGGGTATATATTCTTAGCCGGCCTACGGCGGGATCGGCTACGCGCGGGCCGCGTAGGTGTGTAGGTGCCTCGCGCGCCGCTCGGCAACGTCGCCCGTCATTTTGGAGCGCGCGCGAGGCGCAGTGCGCTCTCGGCGTCCGGCGCGTTGAGCTCGCGTCGTTATAATAGTTAGTGCCAGTGCGACAGATCCGCGCGCGTGTCCGGTGCCCTCAGTTCGCGACCCCCCCGGAGGCAGTATGAGCGTGCGCGCGAGGAAGACCGGCAATGGCCTCTACGAGTTCGACGACTACATGCGCCAGCCGGACACCCGGAGCAAGTGGCAGGTCGCCAAGGACGCGATTTACAACCCCGTCGATGGCACCGTCTTGGGGCACACTAAGAAGCGATGGGGTGAGTGTATTGGCGTCTTTTCGGAGAAATCGGTTGGGGCTGCTCTGCTTCGGATCGGATATTATGTGCCTACCAGTGAAATTTCACTTGCAATAGTGCATATTCATACTGGAAAACAGTGAGGATTGGGTCACTAGTAGGTTGTTGTAAGTGAAATTTCACTGGATGAAGTTTAGAGAGTACGAATTGTTGGATAAGAGAAAGGAAGGGTTACTTTTCACTGTTTATATGCATTTGAAGAGGTACGGGCTGCGTCGAGTGGCGAAGCATCAATTATGTAATTTTCAAATGGTAGCTGTGACTTGTATATGTATAATTAATATAGGTGTTCGCAGTGGGTTCCGTCGCTTCTCGATATATACAGCGAGTCTTATCGGTATCTCGTCGCGAGTATAGACCACGCGTGCAGGCAAACCGCATAAATGTGTCACTTCGCGCGGAGAATTTCGAAAGCCGAGAGACTATTGATAGGCCCAGACGCGCGAGCTTTTCCAATGTCACCAAAAGCACACTCGTGACGCTCGCTGTTGGCCGTGAAAATCTCGCCTCTAAGATTTCTCTCAGTTATTTAAAAATTTATATAAATTTAAAAAAAAATGAAAAGAAAAAGGAGATATTAGAAGAGGCGCGGAAAAAAAAATTCGCGCTCCGAAATTAGCATCGGAAAAGCTCGCAGTAACGCGCATTATCATAACGATGTGGCTTTATTCGCCGGAAAGGTTGAAGACAAAAAAAAATGATCGATTTCGTAAGAGGGTGAAAAAAAAGTACCAGGTGATAAAGTTTTATAAAATCATTCCGCGGATTTTGCTTAGAAAGAGGCTTCCTCGTGAGTGATGCCAATTTTCCTCGGACGCTTGTATTCGATCGGAGCGTTCCGCGTGTCTTCCTCGTCGGCGGGAGATTAATTTTATCTTTCAATATTTAGCAGCCACGTGAGGATCCCCGCGACGCTGCCTTTTTTACTTACGCGCGGCATATGATCAGGCAGTGGGCGCGTTATCGGAGCAATGACAACAATTTAATCAGCAGAAATGTGACATAATGTCCAGCTAATCACGTGAATGCAGTGTCTTTTTTACAACTACGTTGGCATTCGATTCAGTGATTAGCCTAGAATTGATTATATTTAATTAAACACCTATATTTAGCTAAAATTAGTAGATCGTTTTTTTAATGTACATGTAAATAAAAATTGATTGCAAAATAAAAATTCTAATTTTGAAGACAATTTTAAGCTTCTACGATTTGACATGAAAAATGGGGATGAATGAAATACTACTAGTCTTCCTACTTATCGTCGTAGGAAAAAAATAACGAGTGCGTGCAATATTTTGTGATGCCGTAACGCAGTTTTTTTTCATTTTCCTTAAAATTGTTGTGAATATGAATTTTGACGGATGGCAGCGTGTCAATATTACTCAGACATGTAATCGATATTATGCAAGTGTTCAAGTACATTGCGAATAGTATAAATAAAATGTTTTTATTTATTGACAAAATTTTCAATGTTCAGCGGATGTTTATTCGAAAAATCATATACGAAAGAGTAATTATCATAATCGTAAAATTTATTAATTTTGTTACATTTCCTACTAACGTACTTGCACTAGAAATATCTATATCTGATAAGAAAGATGGTTACGCCTTGATCGAAGTGTCTTGCTTATCACATCGACCGCGAAAATCTGACGTACTGAGTTTCAAATAATAAAACACTTAAATTTTCATAAAATCGGTGTAATAAGAAAGGCCGATGAAAAGTACTTGAATAATTTTATTGCCTAATCACTGTAAGCAAACAACGTTTATCTTAAATATTGCAATATTATATCACCTGGAGCCGTTTGCATAATTAATTATCAATGAATTAATGCACGAGCGTGTTAACATCATGCGTGTCCGCAGCTGTCTCTATTTTTCATTTTTAACAAAATAAATGTTATTAAATGTCGACTTTTAAGGCCTTTTTTAATGTTAAATAATAAATAAATAAATAAAAGATGTATTGCAAGAAACCGATGACTAGATTTTTTTATTTTCATTGATTTCAATATTGGCAATGAGCTGCAAAATAATCCCACTCCAACTTTAATATAACTTCTCAGATCAATGAATTTCCAATGAGATTCGCAAGAATTAATTAGTGACTTAAGTACTTTGAGTCTCGCGTTTTACGAGCAATTGGATCGTGTGAGCACAAACAATTTTTTATCCTCCTCATACTAGAATCTCTCAGCAGCGCCGGTATCTATCACCTGTCGGTCCCCGATAGTAGATCCTCGTTAAAAAGAGAAAGCCTGATATATCGACAAGTTTTTGGCGAAGGGTGGGGACACTCGTGCGTTCGAAAACCAGAAAAATCCAGTTAGGCTCGATTGATTGACCCAAAATCAACATTTCGTCGCTACTATATATATATATATATATATATACCTATATATACAGGCACCTGCGAGGCGGGATTAAAAACACATCACTCCCGAACTTTTAATACGAGTCGCATTATTACTTCGACAAAAAAAAGCCAAGGAGAAAAAAAGACATGAACAAGGAAGGAGACGAGGGGGCACGTGTGTCGCACGTGTGTCTGGGTCTGGCAAACGAGGTCTGAATCGACGCGCGACTTTTTGAATATCAATAGGTTCGAAAAAAAGTGAGTCTCCCGAGCTTTTGTTCTTCGTGGCGCCCACGACCGTGGAATTATTATTCCGAATGTATAAGTATATAACGCCGAGGATTCGCGTTTTTCGTTTTTTCTTTTTTAAGGACCCTGAACTGCGGTGCATGCTTGTAAAACTGGGACTCGTTGTGCTCCGAGATAAGACGAGTACATTCAGATTGTATTGACCTATATGCATTATCAGCATCGAACAGAGTAAACGAGTCTTGCTTTAAATTTTATTGCGGTCTTTTAGAAAAAAAAAATAGTTTACTGTAAATTAAGCATGACTGACGCTATTTTATTTATCACAGGTGATTAATTATTTAACACAAAATGTGATTATTAGACAGTTGTAGAAAATGTATTTTAAAAAAAAATCAAGTTTTTAAATTATGTAATATGCCGAAACATATAAGATACTCGTCTAAACCACATTAGGTGTAAAGGTCAACCACTTGAGCATTTTTCAACTCTGATTTTACTCGCGATTAGCGATAATTTGATCATAATGATAGCGAACAAAAAAAAAGTCTCACAAAGACATCGCAGGGTAATTATGAAAAATCCCGATTTACGTAACACACAACTCTATTCGAACCCACATGAAAAAAGTGTTGTAAAATAAAAAAATAAATAAATAAAAAATCACTTCGACTGTCGGCCAAAAAAAAAATCACTATCTTTCTGCGTAAAATGTAAAATCTCGCTCGCACGTGCTCCAAGATAAGTCGCGAAGCAACCGATGCACGCATTCATCGAGTTGAATATGCCATAAGCAGATCGATCGAGGGGGAGATAGTGACCCTGAAAAATCTGCGCGATTTCATTCCGCCAGCGAGAAAGCTAGCAGTCGCAATTTTTAAATTTTCTTTTTTTTGTTACTTTTTTTTAAGTAAACCGGTCCCTATTGAAAATAAATACCTAATTTTATTACGTAATTTTGATACGTAATAAAACTACGTAATAAAAGTAGGTAAT